>OY787676.1:5507500-5584000 GCA_963678985.1 Spisula subtruncata
CACAAAATTGAATCCCATTGAACAATAATTTCGACCCTCGTATTTATTACCTGAAATTAGGAATGGCATGCAAATGAAAAATCCACGAATTAACATCCCATCGAAATGGTATTTTTTTTTATCAAAATCAGGAAATTTCGTCCCATCGAAATTAAATGATTTTACAGTTGTTACATGCCAACTTACCCATTACATGAGTCATATTTGTGTTCTTATACTTTTCAGGACTTGAGATTTGCAAAAGGGAAAAGTTCACAGAATGGAGAATCTGTTACAAACACGGCATTTGAGAATGCCATCGGTGATGATGACCTCTAGTCAGGGGTCCTAAAATAGCGGAAAATCTGGAAAATGATCTTTTCTGCATAAAATGAAAGTTATTTGGTGAAAATATTCAAAGAATTAACAAAGTTATGGTCATTTAAAGTTCCATAATTGAATTTTAACAACATAAAATGTTTGAAGCCTTGTTAAGGTGTAAGGATGTGTTCTTATGGCACCCAAAACTACTTTGGGACTCATTTTCAGGATTGGGAATTATGCCATCGGTGATGATGACCTCTAGTCAATGTCAACCATCACTTCACCATGTTTATATCCTGTATATACAGGGTGTTACAAAAGTCAGTTCTCAAAATTTAAATTCAGGGACTGTTTTCAATATTGATCTTACTTGACTTAAGGATAAGGACAACCAATCAGAAAACACCATATCAAACCTCTTGGTCAGTAACAGGCACTATGAGTGGCTATCCTTATTCTCCAACTAAATCCTGAAAATCTTTTCATTTTCTGAAGAACTTCTTCTCCAGAGAGTGTGCAAGATGAGAACGAGTCCAGTAACGTCATACTAGAAGACTATAGTTTAGTTGGTGTTTCTCATGACTACTATATTGAATACCATCTCTGGCCAAGTTTTGTTTGAGCTATGTTCATAGTTGACTAGTGTAAGTTCTTACTCTTATAGCTGCATATAATGCTAGAAAGATTAGGACAATGGTAGAGCACTCGGGGTGTTACCCTGAAAAGTAAGTTATCAAAATTTTAATTTTGAGAATGAACTTTTTTAACACCCTGTATCCCTGGGTACACCCTCTATTTTTAGAACTGGAAAAACCGTTACTTGGGACGGGTTACTTTCGGTTTGGACGAGTTACATAGTTGACTAGTGTAAGTTCATACTCGTATAGCTACATATGATGCTAGAAAGATAAGGACAATGGTAGAGCACTCGGGATGTTACCCTGAAAATTTTCCCAAAAAGTAAGCTATCAAAATTTTAATTTTGAGAATGAACTTTTTTAACACCCTGTATGCATATTTATATTGTGTAAATTAGAAAACATGCTTGTTCTAGATTCAGATATATCTAGATAAATGTATTGTACATATATTATATCTGCTGTCATTTATATTGGATGTCTTTAAAAAAATAATTCATAGATAAGAGGAAAAATTGTTATGTTTATGTAAAGCTTGGCAAAATTAACATGAGCCTGACCTTTTGATTAGTGTAATTAAACAGTCGATATATTGCCTATGTTTACAAAACTGATAGTATGTTGTCATGCTTGAGTTGTTATACAAACACAAATCTATAATACAGATAATGCACGATTTGCTTGCAGAAATTGATATATTCAAAGCAAGAACCTTGTAATATATTTTTGCATAAAGGCAAGGTTCAGGTCAAAATAGTCAAGCTATACACAATGTTATGTAATGACTTTCGAATAAAAATTCTAGTGAGCCTTTTCTAAACATGTTTAATATAATTTGTATCAATTGATTGCGTGTATTACAATTTTTTTATCATATAAACACCAATAACTCAAAAATACTGTCAAAAATGTGTTTTTATAAATGACACCAGAAATGACTGCCTAATCATATCAACATGTATAGTTGATATATTCAAATCTGTTGGTCCTATGATTATACTTTTGATAAGAATTTATTTGTGAAACTGTAAGATGTAATACATTTTTATTGTACACACATTTATATATGATTTTCTACATTGTGTCTAGAAAAAAAGGCATTTAATTTAATACTTACAAATGAACAGACTGATACATAATGGATCTATCAATGTCAGAATATTACACGGTTCTATTTACATAGGTCTGCAAGCCTAAAGATTATGTTGTATATAATTTGTTCAGGACAGGATACCAAACGGAAATCATGTATTTATTGATAGTATGTGTTTAAAGTGTATAGAGCTATATTCTAACAGTCATTTAATTTCAAAATAGTTACTTTTATCGTTTTTAGTATGATACTAGACTACCTTTATTGCAAATTGAAACTTTGAATGGGTTCAGTGTACTTTGATTCCATCGTTGAAAAATAGACGATTCTTAATTTCATAGGGTGTTCTAGAACACTTTCATATGAAAACAGACGATTTGCATGTCAAATAAATCACAGAGAGAGTTTCTGTTTAAGCTGAAGCAAAAAATGATCTAATGGATATGAAAGTATAATTGTTTTTCAGTTTTTGAAACTTTTTAAAAAATATCGTCCGATATAGCTCTATACACTTTAATTAACGATATAACTGGTCAAAGTGGTCAGTAATTTTTGTGAAGTGTTCAAATCATTGATATGTATGTGTGTTTTATTTGGGCCTATGCATTGTTTGTGGTTGTTGATTATAATGTATGTAAATTTTTGGTCATCATTCATAATTTGAAACAATCGTCATTTTGTTGAAATAAGGACCGTGACCCTGTGTGTTCATAGTATTTGAAAAATGGGTTCTTTTATGATTGTGCCATTTTAATTAATGAATTCAGTGTGCTGTCTTCCCTGGTAGAGTTATGTAGGCTCGTTCATTTGCGAATTGGGGAACTATGCTTTTTATCTTGTGTGTGTCGAAATTTTGCTCACACATTTTTGAAATGGCAAAAAGAGATTTAAAATGATCGTTTAGAGCAAACCAGCGTAAAAAGTCAGGAACCATAGTGATGTTATTGTGTTGGTCTTATTATTGAACGAATCTTATTATGGTTATTGTTCGTCAGTTGAACATTTTTGTATTGAGATAGGGCAATTTATGTTGGATGAATATATAGGTGATAATAATTTCTTTTTTTGCCACTTTCGTCATTTTATCCCAAATGGTGACATTGGGGTCAGCCAGCAGAAGCCCTGTGTATTGGATTGAATTTGAATTCTATATGTTTGAATCATGTTGTGTATTATAATTGTTTGTTCCTACGTGAATATTTTGGTTCAATTTGCTAGATTGATAACCTTGCCATCTCATTGTGGTATTATAGTTGTATTGATAGAGTAAAATGTTTTCCTTAACAAACAAACAAAGTTTGAATTGGCGTATAATGAATCATCACATGTATAAAATGACATAAATATCAAACTGATGGCTATTCAGTTGATCTGTCAGTTGGTCTATCAGTTGTGGGAATTTTCTTGCTCACTGTTTACACTAACTTAAAGGCTTTCAATGAAACTTAATCATACTCATGATTTTCTCACATTTATCATATGCAGCAGTTCAGACAAGACAGAGTTATTACCCCTGGTCCCGATCTCCCAAATCATCTCAATATGATAATAATCTCAACCGCATATTGTCATAGGTCATGTACTCCTAGTACGACTGAACGCAAAATCGGTTTCACTAAACAGTGGCATTATAATGTGTTTATTACAGTAATATTTAGAGAGCTCCACCTTCAGATTGGTCTGGAACCAAGACTCTTAAGTTGAGTAAAATCTCAATTTGAGATTATTATATTTATACCTGAGATGCTTCTGGAGATTGGGACATGGTCTTATTCTTAGAGTTGTGTAGTTCAACATTTCCATATTGATATATGATAATTATAATTATATATTTACCAACGAAACCACCGTGCAGTATTTCTCAAATATATTGTTATCTGTTGTTAGAAAATTTATTATAATTGTTAATGATTGTTATTTGTTATGCCTTGGTCCCACTGAGCGTTTTTGCCTGGGCAATGTATTCCCGATTTCTTAGTTGAGCATTCGATGGCCTCGGGGTGGGGGAGAAGTGCGCTCATGGTCTAGGTGCTTCGGGAAGTCATTAGAAAATTTGTGACATCCCTATTCCTGATGCCTCCAGAAGCTCTGTTGTGTGACTTATCATATTTCAATCGGGAGTACATCACCAAGGCAAAAAAATGTCTAGTGGAACCTAGGTTTTAATCCACACTAATTTATTGGCCTAATATCAAAATTCTAATTACGGCCAGGCTGAGGTCATTTAGAGATTGAAAGGAAAACCATACAACAGAAGTTGTATTTTTTCAGTTTATTTAAGGAAGATATTAGTCACATTGAAATACCATACTCTATAAATTATAAGTTTTTATGCCCATGTAGCTTCTGATACAGAAGGTATGTCATGATTGTCCTGAAGTACATACCACCTCAATATTCAAATTGTCAAGTTCTTGAAACCCAAGGAAAATTGATACGGTTAAAATTCATAAGAATCAAAACACTTATTTTATTGGGACATAAATTATGAATTAAATGTATTGAAAATTTAAGGGTAAATAGCATTTACAATAAATTATTGTTATGTATAATTGTATATATCATTATACAGGACAAACTATTAATCTTGTATTTAGAAAAAAATAGTCAAATTGTAAATACTCTGTTTCATTTTGTGGCTATAGATGCCTTTATTAGATGTTAAATAGCTATAGGTTGAAATACTATGTATTGATATTTGATAATGTTAATCAATTATTTGATTGAAGTGATAAATACTTGTTTGAAATGCTAAATATTTAATTGATTCAATTATTATTTGGTTGAACTTTTAAAATATTTGGTTAAAATGATAAATATTTGGCAGAAATTGTAAATACTTGATTGAACGCTAGGAAACATAGTAATTGTTTTGTGTATAATGCAATTTGGTATAAGTTTATGTATAATTTTATAATGTATGTAATTTATTTTTGTGCTGAAAATTTGTATGGATATATTTCAGTGTGGACCTTCTACATGGTTTATGATGCTATGTCTGCTATGACAACAAGTAAAGTATGTCAACAAAATGTTAAAAATCAACACTGAATAATAATAATAATCTATTTTTTGACAAATTTTAATGAAACAACTTTGGCGCTTAAGCTCAGAATGAGTACTAATTCATGCGATTGAATATATTTATGCAATCGTTCACTGTTTTTGCCTGTGGATAGCAGTCGAGTTGGTTTTAGGCAAAAACAGAGATTTTGTTGAATGTATTGAATTGCTTGAAAGTACCCAATCTCCTCTTGAGTCTTTAGAATGTCTCATTATAATCATTCAAAGGTTAAATTGCTTAACATTGATTTTATTTTTAATTTTTATTTTTGACATATTTTTACTTGCACTCTTAGCCAAGACTTGCGTCATATACCACATATGGTATGTCCACACAGATTTGAATCATCTATGTATACTGCATGCTGATGGCTATGTACTCTGTATAAATTTATTACCCTATATGGTAAAATTATTTAATTTCCAATGGGACAAAATTTTGTTGTTTCAGTAAAAAAGACCATTTCGATGGGATGTTAATTTGTGGATTTTGGCATTTCAGGTAATAAATACATGGGTCAAAATTATTGTTCAATGGGATTGAATTTAATGGTGGAAGATGAACCACGAAATCCATGAAATTTAATCCCTCATGAAAATTAATGATTTTACAGTATATAAACTTATTACCTTATATAGTCATAGGTTATGTTCATACAGTGAACAAACTATTCCTCCTACATTCCATTGTGTTGATGTGATAGTCATGTTTATTATATGCCACTGTCAATGGATTATGGTGATTTTTCAAATGAAAAAAACATTTGGACAAGTTCACAGTACCGGAAGCTGGTTAAATCAACAAATATCCTCTTTTTATCATTTACTGATCGGTGGGGTCTGTTGATTAAATGTCAAGATCACTGTGACCTTCCGACTATTGGGCTGCGCCATGGGCTTTTCATGGTTTATTGTTTTTTGTAAATTAACTGTCGAAAGAGTCTACACCAGACCATGAATTTAGTCTGTTATAAAGGATGTGCTTTCTTTAGAACAAACTGAGTTATTTGTGGAAAAACAATGTAATGGTAGGCCTCTTGTTTTGCAAAAAAGTTTTGTTGTATAGATTTTCCTGATTTGAATTTATCCATACCCGTGGCAACAATGTATTCTTCCTATTTATCACTCTTATAATGTTCACCAACTGTTAACCACCAGGCTTTGTATAACATTTTCTTTCAAAGAAAGGCACTGAAGCTTTTGGAGTGTATAGATGTACATGTATGTATAAATCATGTTGTATACTCGCATTGTGGGTGTTATGTATGATAGAACTTCATTACCTAGCCTAGAACTTTGTAACTTAGCACAGAACTTGATATGGCAGAAATACAATATTGTGTTCAACTTTCATTGGACTGATTAATTGTAAGATAATCATCCATTTTTTCTTGAAAAAACGGGGAAGGGGGGGATGTCTCTGGGAAAAATAGGTCAGATTTTCTTCCTTCATAAATATGTTTACTTATTTCACATCTCTAGCAGTCTTCTTCTGTTTAACAAGTAATTGTGTGTTTCAGTTTTTTCAGTCTTCTTCTGTTTAACCAGTAATTGTGTGTTTTAGTGTTAGTTTTGCTATTGCAAAATGTAAGAAACTAGTAGTGGCTATATGAAATAATGACTTTCATTTTGCTGGCTTAGAATAAGAAGGTGGTAACTACAAAATCAATATTTTGAGAAAACAAGAAAAACTGTCTGGCAATCACTCTTTACCTATGGTAGAAATAGCTTTTTCAACTTCAGTCAACATGACAAGTTCCGATTTTCATGAAAATTGACTCATAAGAAGCACCTTATGATGTAGATTTCAAATATGCAGTAGTCTTATAAGGTCGTAAGTGCCACTTACGACCTTCTCATTCTAAGCCAGCAATTTAAGTTTGTTCTTACTAACCCCAATCAGGAACACTTAATCAAGTGTACAGCATTCTATTATGTTTTATATTCAGGAGGGTAAATGTGTGTGGAATTTTCATAGCCAAGTCAATTTTATGATTATTGGTATTAGAATGTTTAATTGGTCCATTTAAGATTCGCAAACCTTGTATGATGCATGTTTTATAAGCATAATTGTTATATTCCAGCCATGTGAATTAATTAAGATATTTAATATTTTCGTATATGGTAGGTTGTAAGATTTGATAGAGTTCTAACCAATTTTACAGTTATCCATGTTTTCATTTGATATGTTGATTGCCTGCCGCCTTTTGTTTAAGATGGCAAACATAAATAATGTTCTTATGCTACCGGTATTCAAATGACATATATGAACCATTGGAATGGGCGATGCTTATTTAAAATAACATTAACAAGGGCTTAAGGTCAACAATATTTTGTAATGGATGTAAACCACAGGTAACTGTATCATTGAAAATGAAAAAAAACCCGAAAAACATTTCTTTTTTGGAAATTCATAATTTCTATATGAAAATATAAATTTTCAAAAAAATGTTGTTTTTTTTTCGTTTTCAACGATACAGTTACCTGTGATGTAAACTTGTGTAAAAGCCAAAATATTGTAAATTCCGGATTATATCTATATTATCAAGGTATATAATGAAAGATGATAGTTATTATATTGTAGCCTATGTATAGATTGTAGTGTTCATGTAGTTATAAAGTGAATGATTGTGCCAAATGTTACATTAAATCAAAGTATATCAATAAACTATATAAATGTAACAATGGTGTTGTTTTATCATAATTCCTGGATGGGAAACCTATACTCACCGCATCTTCTGTCGATCAACAAAAGCTATAACAGCATCGGACAGGAAAGGCAGCATTCAACATGGAGTATCTATATATAATTCCATGACTTAACCAGCCAAGCACAGAAAACATAAAAAAAATACACATATCACAAATACACAACACAATGCCCTCACATAACCCAACGAGAAAATGAAATGCAAAATGCCAGCTGTCAAAAATCTGAATAAAATCTTAACAAATATGTTGTTAGAAGCTTCAGTATCAATTTGTCCATTTGATGCAACAAAGTTGTATGTTACTATATAGAATATAGTGGGATACAGCCTTGTTGCATCAAATGGAGGTAGGGTTATATTCTCAGCATGTTCTGGTTCAATACCTCGTAGCTCGCCTTAGAACTGAGTGCTTAAGTTGAGTTATTGTGATCAACTTATGTCTTCAATACAGCTCTTTGCAGCCGGGACTTGGGTAACTAGGTCAAGTCGCCTCATTTGGTCACTTTGGGTTGCCGTTTTTGGCATATCTTAGTGGAACTAGTTATCCAGCTCTTTTGTAGATAGGACATAATTTTCCGTGAGGTTGTATGTGGTCATTTGTGTTACAGTGAGAGACTTTAAAAACTCAACAGTTTTTAAATGATTGAAAATGTTGGTTTACATTCGTATATGTTCATGAAAATTAAATAGGCAACAGTACACATTTATACTTTCTCAATCATATCTGAAAATTTTATTGCAAAACAATAATTAGTAACAAAATTATCTGGTTCCAAAGAGGCTCACTCGAGAAAAATGAAATTCGCAAGTGATAATTCCAACCGGAAACGGTGTGCACATTCCCCCTTCGCCCCATTGGGAGAACAATATGTGTTATGCCGTGTTGCGACATATTACTCCATGCCCTAATAAAGGGATTGAGAGGTCTCATTGACGTTTTAGGGGTTGTGTTATGGGTTTGCAAACGCTTTTAAGCTCATCAAAGAAATGCTCAATGTACATGGTTAAAAATGACCAGACTCGCGTAAGGATGCCAATTTTTGTAGCGAGATAAGCAGTACAAATTATGTCTATCGGCAACGATATACTACATGTATAATATAGTATCTCTTGTTTGTCCAAGACAATTCGTCTCATAGTTATTGCACGCGTATTGGACGCCGCAAATGCACATGCTATTAAAGATCTCTTACATCGATGGCATTTTTATTGCGTTTAAAAATTGTCAAAAAACTTGAAACTATAAAAGTTGAAATGTCTGTGTATTTGTGTGAATTTTAGCATGTTGTTGGTGCGTTATTATTAAGGTCTGTCCTTGTTGAGACTATATCTAGTTGAGACAGATTGTTTTCACATTGTGTAGCGTGGAATCCTTCACAAAGACGATAAGTTGTGCACTGTGTGCCATTTTTTCTGACTCATCATATCCGGTACTCTACATCCGGCTTTGACAATGGAAAGAACCTCTGGGTCTTCATGTTTGAACAAGCATGACACCGTATCCGATATAATTATTTGCAACTTTTTGTGTTATTCATATATGTCGATCCAAATGGTACAAATAAATCAGGCTTTTAGTTGAGTACACGCATAAGTTTCTGAATCACGTGCAAAAAAAGAACCAAAATAGTTCAAGCGGAAAATGCGTAGTAACCTTTTATTATAATATAATTTCGTCAATTTGTGCAGTAAACATGATAGCAGTCAGTGTTAAAGACGTATTTATCAAGATAAAAAATGGTTTATTCAATTTGATTTTAGCAAAAAAAATTTTTATAAAGTGGAGCGTTTTTAAAGTATCTCAGTGTGTTTGATATTGTTTATATTTTCTGTGCTCGCATAGTTAAGTTAAACGCTGCTTTCCGTGTCCGATTTCCTCATATCAGTGTTAGTCATATGGCTTACAGCTAGATCTTTGTCAAAGCTTAGTAGCCTGTTAAACATGAGTATACACATAACAGAAAGAGACACACCCTTATCTTGATCAATTATGATTACCCATTGGACAATTATTGGAGTTCTGGCTTCACGTCTAAACAGACGATTCTACCAAAGACCGAGATGCTGGCATTGCCATTCTATGCTCATCTGAAAAAGATACACAGCAACACTGAAGCAATTACAGAACATAAATTGTTAAAAAAGCTCACAAAGGTAGTATCAACTGAGTAGTTTTCCTCAATGCAGATGTAATGTTTTATCATGTCAGCTTTTCTGGATCTGATCCATTTTTTAGCTTTAGCTTTGTCTTTCAGCAGATCGGTATGTTTTGTTTTGTGGACTATTACTCCATTTGTTTCATTGCCTGGGTTGTTTGTGAACGCTGCCTAGCTTTATAGGATTCCAGAACTGCTGACTATACAACTGTAGTCTCGTCTTCTTTACCTGGAAATAAACTCATGATATGTTCGTAGCCATGTTGCCCTACATTGTTCCGTTTAGGTGTGTTTTGGTGATTTCTGTGCTTGGCTGGCTAAGTTGAGTGCTGCCTTCCCTGTCCGGTTTACCTTTTTTTTCTCAACATAGTTTCTTGTTGTTACTAAACAGAGATTATGATCAGTTTGTCTTCGCGGTCTGTTACAATATAGCTAGGCGGACACTTTACGGTGTGCAATGGTTTGGATGTCATATTTAGTAATGGATAACTCAGGGCTTCTCATGGTCTCTTTAAAAGAGTGTAAGCTTGTCACTTGGTTTGTTGAGGAGAATATTTCAATTGACAACTTGATGATGAAAATAAAAATAAATTGGTTTTATTTTCATCATCCAGTTGCAACTTTTTCTTTGATATCGACATCCTTTAAGCCCAAACTTGCCTTGTTTGGTCACTTAAGGTCACCATTTTGGCATTCAGCTTTTTGACAGCAGCATTCAGCTTTTTGACCTTTTTGGCCTTAGGCTTTTCATATTCTCGTTCAGTTGTGTATGGAAATTGTTTTATGTTTTTTTATATTTTTTCTGTGCTCGGCTGGTTAAACTTTGTTAATTGAAATAATTTAGTGCAGCATTCCCTGTCCAATTTTCTCATATCTTTAAGATAAACTCTTGAAGTCTTCACAGCGCTCCAATTTTCCAGGCTGTCAGCTAGTTTAGGAAGCTTGCTCTGCTTGTAGTTCAATGTCTTTTAAAAGCAATGGCAATTAAAGCAAAAGAACGCCTTATTCAGAATCTAAGGTCATTTAATAATCAAGATTTTTATACCATAGTTTACTTTTTTTGCAAAAATATATAAATAATTTATATCACAGTCATGTCAGTTTCACTTTACCAAATTTGCACGAAAAAGTGGTATTCATCATGTTATCCGGAATATTGGAATATCCGAAAAACATACCATACTCGCACATCATTTGTCTGTTTGTTGAACACCTTTCACTACCTGGCATTGTACAATCCAAGTTTATTTCCATCGAACATATTTCCCGTCTCTCTTGCATAATAACTGCAATAGAAACATTATACTTTTAGTCAAGAGTGTCATATACTATAGAGGCTCGTAGGGAAGATTGGAAAAACGCCTGACTATTTTGCCTCTATAAATAAAGTTTTTATAAATATATATATTATTTTTATTATAAACACTCAATTCATGGTTTGTGATTGACAACACTAGAACGAAAAACATCACATGACGTATGGGGATATGAGAATGAATCAACGGTAACAAACTCAGTATGTTTTGTCAGGATAACAATATGAGTATAGGAAGGACTCATTATTGGCATGCAAACATGCCAGACTGAACTCAGGACCAGACAAGCTATCGGTTTCATCCATCCAGCAAGTAAAATTGAATTGACGCTTAGACAATATTTCAGTTCTACAAGAGCAGATGAAATGAATAAAGAACAGTGAATGCAATCAAGTACTATTGAAGAGTGGAAATAAATGCATTGTATCAAAGAAACACATCTAAAACAAATGAGTGGATATGGATGACACATGGAAAAAGAATTGAAGAACGCAAGGAGACAAAAAGACGACTATGGTCCAACCAATTATAAATCTTCCAAAGAACTGGACTTAACTGACTGTAACAACTGAAGAGACATTGTAATTAATAATTCGTACATTTAGTGAAAAAAACTATATTCTAAATTGGCGACGTACTTGCAAGTACAGGGTGTCCAAAAAGAAAATAATTATATACAGTTGCAGCGTATTATCGTATTAAAAATCTCTACGTTCCGATATTGCAAAGAAACCTCGTAAATGTTATAAAAATACGTGCACAATTCTCGAATTCGTGCTTGGTGTGTGTAACACTCTTAGTGCGTATTTAGGATACCATAGAAACGACATACCCTTTCTCGTGCAAAATATTGAATAGAGGACAACCACACACGGGTAACAAAAGCCTTGCAACGTTAAACTGACATTGAATTTTTTAACATGCTTACCGTGTCATTTTTAACTGCATCATAGCAGGTTTTTCTGGTGGTCTCTTTTCAACAACAGCTGAAAATCAAATTAAAGTAGATAAGTTAGATTAAGAGCAAAAGCTGTTCTTGTGTTCGCCCATTTTGATAACCTTGATATACCAGGGACCGGATTTGACTCGGCATCAAACAGCAGATGCAAAGAAAACAGTGAACATATTGTTGAAGGAAGTCATGGTTCTCATCGTCAACATATTGTTGAAGGAAGTCATGATTCTCATCGTCAACATATTGTTGAAGGAAGTCAAGGTTCTCATCGTCAACATATTGTTGAAGGAAGTCAAGGTTCTGTTCATACTATGATGGACTAACAACAAAAGTTATAACTTTTAGTATTCCAAAACAGTGAAATCGACATTTTAAGTTCTTAGCTATATATACATGATATGTACAAGTATAGTTATTGATGTTTAGTACAATGTATTTATATCTTTCATCTAATGAATGAGTGAAAATTTGCGACGTAAAACCCCGTTTCGTTTGTGATATAATTTATAAAGGCTGTGGATATATTAGTTACATGTAAATACAAACGTAAATATTATGCTATAGCTGACATTATCCCAATACTTACGCGGTTCCACCACTCGTCTTTCAACTGTACGTACAAGTTTCACGGGCTTGGCTGGCTTTCTGGCACACCTACAACTAAAAACCATAAATACCATTTATAAATAAAGATATACTTCAGTCTAGTTATCATTCATAATAACCCTCCTTTATGGTGCAATATGCACATAATTCAAAGTCCAGAGTATGTTGTGCATTACAGGGTGAGTACTTGTATATGGGTATAACTCTAATGCGGTATTGAGACCTGTCCCACCTAAAGTAAAAAGGTAAATCAGCTAAAACAACATAAGGATATTGGAAAAGGGATTATCTTTCCAATGTGTACCGTATTTCTAATTTACTTGGTGCATAAACGTGAGCAGGTAAAATAAACTTCTGCTCTCCCTAAATCGATGTAATGGTCAGTGATTTCTGTTTATATTGACATTGCAGAATATCACGTTAGAGTTATATGCTTGAAATATTCACGTTTTGGAGATATGCATGTATCGTTAAATGACTGACTCTTGTGTGATTTGATAGCGCTGATGTTATATCTGTATGACTTTGGATTGTCTGTATGTGTTGGAGTCGTGCAGGGTCATGTTGAAATGGTGTATGCCCAGCCAGCATGCCCATATCGGATAGATATTGGCAACATAGCGGCATATTGGCAACGGAACACGATATCTATCCTACGTCTATCCGATGTTGGCGAACAAGTTCATGTTATGTAGGATTAATAAATTGCAGGTTTTCAGTCAAGATAAGCAAGCATAGATGTCTAATTCATTTGTCTCGGTGATATTTATTTCCCAGCAAACATACCCATATCGGTCCGATATCGGCTACATGTCGGCATATCGCAGTCAGCATTCCTATATCGGACCGATATAGTGAGGTTTACAAATATTGTTATTTGTAAATGCATCATTCCTAATCCCTCCTACTTTGGTCTTTATCCCCAGCCAGTATGCCAATATCGGACTGACGTTGACATCCTATCGGAATATTGGCAATGATTGTCGATGTCGGACCTATATCGGCCCGCTGTAGTACGTTACATATACCTATTATCTCCCTTTTATTTTATAAATGAATTAAATCGGGTTTATCACCTATTATTCCTTTCAAACTTTTATAAAAGTATCAATTAGCCAATGTTTAAAGTACCACACCGTCATTTGGCTGTTGTATAAAGAAATGAATGATGTAAATAAAAGCTGCTAGTGGTTAATTAAAATGTGTATAAGAAAAATCTCAAACTAGTAATTACACCCTTCCATTTCTGGAAACCTACGTGATCTGTAGTAGCTCGTGATCTGTAGTAGCTCGTGATCTGTAGTAGCTCGTACCGGAAGGAAGCGCTTTGACCTAGGGCTGAACGTAATGTTGCAATCCTTCAATACTAGTAATTTTATATAAGTAAACATGTAATTTATTTAATAAACGTATTTATATCCCTGGATAAATAATGCCAATATCGGTTTGATATCGGCTGTCGATAACGGCCCGATCAAGTGCCGATGGGCAAAACAATATCGGCCCAATATCAGTTACGATATCGGGCCGATGTGGAAAGTATATCGGGCCGATATTAGGCCGATATCGGATTGCTGGCTGGGTGGTAGTGTAGCAATAATGTATAGCTAGGCCAATTTGACAAGATCCTGACCCTTCGATTAGCATAATTTAACAGTCGATATATTGCCTACGTTTACAACACCGATTGTATGTTTTCAAATCGGGGAGTATCACGAAGACGCGCGACATGTAATATAAACACAAATCTAAATTACCGATATTGCACGATTTGCTTGCGGAAATTGATTTATTCAAAGCAAGAACATTGTAATGTATTCTTGCATAAAGGTCAGGGTCAGGTCAAAATAGCCAAGCTATACGAGCCTTATTGCACTATATATGTCGATCGATTACTAGTGAGGTGTGATAGAGTGACTTACATTGGTTTTTGTTCAATTACACAACTTTTATGTGGGATGTTACGATAGATAAGCGAACGAAGGACTCGTACTTCTTACTAACAGTATATGTATTATAAACATATACCCATCAAGGAAACGTGATAAGTATAGCAAACCTAAATATATCATTGTACTATTTCATCCACTGACTGTTATGCCACGGACAGCATTGATCCAGCAAAAACATACCGACTTATTTCATGGGCAATAAAATAAGAGAGACATTTAGGTAACCATGCTATAACATACTCGTTAAATTTTCTGGCATGCGAGTGTAAACGTACATTTAAAAGTATATAATATACTCTAGTAACAAATTTGCAAATTAAAACCAAGTTTGATTACCGCTGACATTTTCCACAATACTTGTATAGTAAGAATGCCAGAAGACCGAGCAGCAATAGTCCTAGTAGAATGAGCGGTATCAACCACAGCAACATATCATCCGTTGATGATGATGACGATGATGAATTATTGGTGTTACTGCTAGATGATGATGTTGTTGTTGGTGGATTACAGATGACAACAGTAACATCAGCGGTATCAGTGTGACCCGCTGCATCTGTAACAGAAGAACAAATACCGAACATGTCGCTGGCTTAGAATAAGAAGATCGTAACTACTACTTACTACGTTATAAGAATCATACATATTTGAACTCTACATAGCAAGGAGCTTCTAATGAGCCCATTTTCATGAAAATTGGAACTTGCAATGAGAAGTTCGTAACTATAAAATCAATATGTTGAGAAAACAAGAAAAACTGTCTGACAATCACTCTTTACTTATGACTATGGTAAAATAAGCTTTTTCAACTTCAGTTTGGTCAACATGTCAAGTTCCGATTTTCCTAAGAAGCGTCTTATGATGTAGATTTCAAATATGAATTAGTCTTATAATGTCGTAGGGACTTACAACCTCATCATTCTAAGCCAGTGATATAGCATTTATAAATTTGAATCAGCTTTCTGGTGAACATTTCCAGGCATATGTGTACCTCAAGCCGGATTAGACAACAAGCGCACTAACCAAACTGCGTTACGCCCACTTATGGAGGCACACAGTCAAATGTTTGTGTCGCAACATTGACCACATCTCAAACAATGTTCATTTAGTGGCTTATTTATCTCCAAATAGTATTTTTCTAATTTCACCAATGGTTAATGCCATTAGAATGGACTGAGTTAATGGCATGGTTTGGTGCCTGGGTCTGGAGGAATTTCCATGACAAGTTTTGCTATACATCTCTAGAAAAGGTGTGTATGAAGTGTACTACACATAGTTTCACAATACATTTTTATTTACACATGCACATTTGGATGTTAATCAAATGTACACATTCAAATATGTTTTCTAGAAATAAGATATAAGATATACTAACCTCTGACTCTGACTGAAGTTTCAAACACATGACCAAGTGGGTAGGAACTAACATCACCGTATGTTAATGCACCGTTATTACCATTTGATCCAAACGGTCCGCCACCTGAGATAGAAAATGACAAAACTTATGTAGGTATACAAAGTCTCAACAAAATCTGATGCACAGTTTTAATCACAGGAACAAACTGTATCATTGAAAACGAAAACAAAACGAAAAAAAATTACAAAAATATAGATTAAAAAATTAAAAAATATTTTTTTGAATTTTTTTTTCGTTTTCAACGATACGAGTGGTTTTAATCACATTGTATTAAAGTCTACGTGTTTGGCGACTCAGCCAACTCGTTATGGAAATATATTTTTATGAATTTTTCGAAAACTGTACGGATTGTTTAGCTGAAATTTTGTATTTTTTGTAGCAATTATAATTCTAATTGGTGTCTTATATGTTTTAAATCAATTTGAACGGTCGACATTATAGGTTGAGCTTCTTTAAATAACATGTGTCGATATTTATAAAGCATCTTAGTTGAAAGTTATCAATATTTATAAAATGGTAAAATTATCAATCTAGAGTATTAATTTTGGGCATATATTGAATGCTAACAGCAAAATGGATTGATATACTGTTCATTTAACCGCCAAACATAAGCGGGTTTGTTGGCTTAACATGAAGGTGAAACTTGTAAAGTGTATGTAGCTTGGCGAATTTGACACGAACCAGACCTTTATACATGTATGAATATATTACAAGGTTCTTGCATTGAATATATCAATTTCCACAAGCAAATCATCAAATATCGGTGTTTCAAAATTGTGTTTGTATGTATCTCGAGCGTCACCGTGATACTCCTAGACTATGAAAACATACAAATGAGGTCATAAATATAGATAAGATATTGACTGTTCAATTAAAATAATCAAAAGGTTAGGTTGGTGTCAAATTCGCAAGGCTATACTTTTAAGTACCTGGGAAGTCAAATGTTAGGTCCTTATGTTCGGGTGCTACATCATCATCATCAGCACTGATGGTACCTAGTGTACCAGATGTGGTACCTATTGTAGCACAGAACTTGTATGATGTTTTATCCAGGTACGGTTTGTTATCATCTTCTTCAGTAATCTCAATGTTTAACTGTTAAAGACAGCAATATAATTACTTCCAACACAATTTGGGAGTCGCATAAACTATTTGGTCAGCATGTTAGTTTATACCAATTTATTTAAGGTCGTTTGTGAAACGATTTTTTTTCAACTTAATTTTATTAATCAATCTTGACACCTCATTCCTGGTATTACCCATGAGGGTATGAGAGAAGAGAAGACAGTCTTCCTTATAGTAATTATGCTGAGCGTTTAGCAAAGCGATTTTGTACCATTTTTATTTCGTCTTTGGTAAGACGTGGCATTGGATCAAACCCGGGACCTCCCGCACTCTAGGCGAACGCTCAACCTCTAGGCTATAGATGAGGCGGTTCAGCATGTTACTAGAAGATTTTTTCAACCTTTAGGTTATGTGCATTTTCGAGTTCATTTAAAATTATCGATGAATGATACATCAATGTATTGAGAATGAAATTACCGTTGCTGTGGTGGTCAGACCACCATAATCAGTAGCTGTTACCGTACAGGGTATTGTATCAGTTAGTTTGTCAACCTCGTCAAGATCCCATTCTCTAGTCATCTGAATAGTATAATATTACAAAACATAATGTTTATTGGCGTAAAATACAATATATTGACATAATTAACATAATAAATCAAATGTGGTCAAAACAATCATATATACCCTTATATTTGTACTAGACATAATGTTTATTGGCGTAAAATACAATATATTGAATATATCCAAAACAAACAAAATTAACATAATAAATCAAATGTGGTCAGAGCAATCATACATACCCTTATATTTGTACTAGAATAAAACTATATGGATATTTGACATCGTTATGTTTTCTTTAAAAGCACCAAAATCGTTTGTGACATTATTTAGCTAATTGTCTTATGATCCATATGTTCTATCGAAGGGTCACAACTAAAATACTAGCACGTCACAATTATTGTTTGCTCTTGATTCTACCTCATTATGTTAACCAACTCTTATAAGCAGTCTCATCCCTGAAACCAGGTCGATTGAGTTGCAGAAACATGTATTTTTAGTTTATTACCTACAAATCGATGGCTTAGAATGAGAAGGTCGTAACTCCTACTTACGACCTTATAAGACTCATACATATTTGGAATCTGCTTCACAAAGCGCTTCTTACGAGCCTATTTTCATGAAAATCTGAAATTGTCATGTTGACCAAAATGAAGTTTTAAAAACGTGTTGTGCCTCTATCCAGACAATTATTTGTGTAAAGCTTCCAGTGAAAATAACACATTACCCTCAAAAACAAAAAAATCTTGTTTTATCCAATATTTCTATGGAACCAACCTAAAAATAATTCATGTTGCAATTTTGTTTCGCAAATTTCATAACCATTTTATTCAGGAATGTGCCCCTTTGTTTGAAAGGCACATTAAAACAATGCCATATTTTATTGTAACTAGGTTTTAGAAAGCCAGACATGACACTTCACACCAAATCGATTTGGTAAGGCTTTATCATTTATGTTTGAGCGCTTGAGAAACAAACAAGATAATATAAGTCTTACCGTGACGCATCCAGTTTTACTGTTCATCACAAACGCTCCTTCACCAGTAGCACAAGTCATTGTATAGGTGAAATATTCAAATGTGTTTGCTTTGTCTTCATCATCAATACCATCGTAAAAGTTTGGACATCCAACTGATGCTCCATTCTGTGAACAAGATTATACATTTATGCATATCTGCCAAGTACTCCTATAACTGTGGAGTTAATCATATTTTCTTTGTTAACTTCTTGTTTTTGAAGTTTACATAACTTTGAGTAAAGGTACCTTTAAGTCATTTTATGACCTTCTGTCCCATATTTAAAACCACTAGAATTAACGCATTTTTTATTTATTCATTTAAAACCCTTTAAAATCACATTTAAGTGCATTTTGTGGCATGTTTTTCTTTATCACGCCTATATTGGATATTTTGGATTGAACTATCTTGGCAGCTATGCATTTATGTGTTAGATAAAGATCAGCTGATAATATACTGTAAGGCCGAACTTGAAACATTACCTGTTTCATATTCCCGACCGAGAAGGGTTAGAATTTTGTGGTAGCACTGGCACTGTCAAGACCAGAGAAATATTTTATAGATAGCCATTGCCTATAATCTATATAAATACCGAATTTATATAGATTTATATAGGCCACTGCTTTTTCTAAAACATTTGTTAAGTTGTGTGTCAGTGGGTGGTAGGTAGGTTGAAATATATGTGCCTCAGTAGCTATGGTTAGTGTGCTTGCCATCTAATCAGGCGACCCGAGTTAAAATCCGGTTGGAGGCACAAATATATGCCTGCCATATTTCAGCATTAAGCTGACTGGCAAATAAAGGCTATGCCCGGTATTTTTAACATTTGTATTGGAATTGTTTCAAAATGTTTGTTATTGTGCAAGACATACTTAAGTTGAAATAGGTACAGAAGAGATGGGCAAGTCAACACTTTTATCACCTTCCCTTCTATTGTTTGCTAAATTGTACAACAGTTGTATTTACTCTTATAAAAATGACTTAGTCTTACCGATCCCTCGCCAGTGTGAGTCAAGGGCCATGTTAGTTTGTTGAATTCTGGTTGTTCATTTTCATGTATAACTTTCAGCGTCAGTAATTCTGATGCCGCCGTGGTGTTGTAGCCGTCAGATACAGTAACATTCACATGGTATTCCTTTTGTATTAACGTCTCAAAATTCAACGGATTAATAGCTTTGATTTCACCGGCTGAAATAGTACAAAATAATTTAGTATTGAACCGTCGAAATATGAAAGAAGCTAGTTTCAAAGCATGTTGATTTGGCGTTGGGCTTATAAATACCAGGTTGTATTGTAACGTTGTAGTACCAATTGCTAAGCCAATCCGAATCGGCAGTCTCAAAAGTACACTTACAAGCATGCAAACATATCTCAATAACCATTTTAAATGCAGAAAATCACCATTTTAAAACCATGACACATGACGTTTTGCAGACAACCATCAGCATTTGCAGCGTTTTGAACTTTTTACACCATTTGAGACCCGAGAATCTCATCATGCAACGCCCTAAAGACGCTCTAAAATAGGACATAATACATCAATGCATATTATGTATGTTTGTATTCCAGACAAATTACGCTTCGGCGCGAAATGTTATCGGGGTATTAGGATGTAGTGTAAACAAACGTTTCTTCGTTTTGGCATTATCATTATAAAGAATCACGTGACAAATAATCTCAGATTATATAGACAATTTCTTACTGGTAGTATCACATGTGAAATGAGCTTCACCGCCGTCCGTGAAATCGCACGTGTAAACAAGTACGTCGTCAACATCCGGGTCATCTACAGATATCTGAAACACGACGTCACCGGCAGCGTTGTTTTCCATCACCCCGACAACATCATATGTGGGAATGTTAGTAATGTTCGGGTTTGTGTTGATCTCTATAAAATATATATGATTCATTATTGTTAACGTTACTGTATGGAGCACATATGATGTTGATGTAAATGCATGTGATAAGTAGGGCACAAACCATATCCACGCAGCTACGGCGGCAGCGCCTAGCCGCACAGACAAGAGTCTGATGGGCAAAAGTGCCTAATGTTTTCTAAATAAACTTCTTTATAACCACATGCTATTTACAATTTGTTAGTCATCAAATGTGACGTTGTAACATACATTGTACATAAAAGATCTGGATATATATGGACAAGGTGCACAGTAATCAAGTAACAACGGTCCTGAATTTACTGAATCGCATTATTACATACATGTATACAGATCTTTCAAATATACACGAGAAGCCTTGTAAATAAACTATTGTCCAGTAGGTACACTTTGTTTATAAAGGTTTAAGTGGGTATACCTGAGCTAACAGTATTCACCGCTATTCTTTCGAATGGGATAGTTCCCTCATTAGTTATTATTAGTATAGGACCGATTTATAGGTACATTCATCACATGGTCAAAAAGCCATTTGTGAACCTTGTCCTTTGGCCATACAAAAAGAAACCGATGCATATTCCTATTCATACTAGTAATTCATTTTTATCTTTCAAATAACTACACTATGCCTATATAAAGATTCAGCATGTATATCACAATATCCCTCGTGGTTTATCATGCCATATGTTAGACTTTAATTCCGATCATAATACTATGGTCTGAAAATATTCCAGAATGCATGTACGGTTTCGTAGAAAAAAATCTGGGGGAGCATGCCCCCAGACGCCCCTTAGCAACAAAATAAGCCCAGCTACGCCCCCGGATGACCAACGCCACGCACCACTTGCATGGTTAAAGAAGTGTCATAACTTCATAAAAGCGTTTGGTCGGATATATCTAATTCTGAGATAGGCTCACTTGCCTTTGGGCATTGCTGAACAAACAGAAGGACAAAATGGAAAATTCTCGATAAATTGATCGTACCCGTAATGTACATCAGTCTATCATTTCTTTGAATTGTGTGTGATCATTCATTCATTGCTCCGTGTAGTTGTGTTGTGAAGTTTTTGATTTCTGTGCTCGGCTAGTTAACTTTGGTGCATCATTCCCTGTCCGATTTCCTCATTTCTTTGTTTTATAATAACTTATAAAAGAAACTGACCTGATATACGTATGTAGAGGTTTCTGGTTCCTGCATTCTGGTTGTACTTGTCTTCTAATTCCACAGTTAGAACATAGAAGTCATCGGAATGGGAATGTAGATCTACATCACTGATTATATCATCTGTAGGAAAGTAAGCATCACTTACATATAGTAATGATGCACAAGCCAATGTTATGCCCATCCGGACGTGCGGAGGGGGTTCATGGGAACTTAAAATAGACTGACGAATCTTCTCGACAGGTGGGAATTTGACAATCTTATCGACTCTGAGTCCAGTTCCAAGACCTGGAGTAATTACCCGATTACATGTCATCCCCGGAAATTTAGACAGTAAGCATTGTCTCCAGGATGGGGATTGTGACATTTGCAAATGTCTAATTCCCCCTGGGTCGCTTGCCGCTCCCCTGTGAGACAAAATGTTGACTGGTGCATAAGGGTACCCTCTAGATATATGCCACACTAGCTTTATCATTTGCACAAGGAAAGACTTATTTATAAAGAGGGCAATAATATACAGAAACAATGTTGATACATAAATGTACATGTAAATGAATTGAATTGAATTGAATTGTATATTTTATCTTAACAGACACGAAAAAATACAACCATACATATGCAAGCAACAAGCTGAGGCAAAACAGTATTCTCGTATAATTTATATACATGCTTTTAATACATGAAACGTGATAAAGATCAGGATAAGGCCGAATACGCAGTGTTATATATTCATGATTAGAGTATAATGTATTATACTTACTTCCACTGAGGCTGAAGGGACACGTTGTGGTGTTAGTACATCCGACCAGTTTAACAGTGACGTCATCACCCTCTGTGTCCGCTGTTGTTATTGCATACACAGTACCACCTGCAACCACGTCCTTAGCTTTCACCTCATGCACAGTATTAACTAATAAATACAACTAATTATTGTAGGGCCCAGGATAATACAAAAAGGCGGTAAAATTTGGTATATGCCAGAGAGGTAGATAACTCAAGTGAGCACGATCTATAAGTGCTATTTTATTGAAGAATTTCCGGCAGTATTACAACAGTAGGCAAATCCGGCCAATAGTTGTAAACATCACATGCCTCCGTTACTGCAGGAAATAAAGATTATATACAAATGTAGGCAGTTTACCACCCGCATGTAAAGTTGTAAAACAATCAAGTGTACCTAGTACTGGATTAGATGTTTGTGCTTTTTGATGTTTCAAAACAACGTAGACAGTCGTACAGAAAATGGTAATGGTCAACTAAACCAGCTGAGCAAAAAATCAAACAATCCAATACAATGTCCAAGTAACAGCTATCAAAAAACTGAATGACTCAGTCATCTTGTTTACATGGCGTGCCTAATGTAAATACAACCATTGTCTGATGTCATTGCTGGTATCGTTGTGACAGCAACACATATTATTTTAAATTGTATTTCCATCTAACGTTTCGTTGTGACGTTTCAAATACATCAAATACATAAACTATATTGCAAATAAAAACAACTTAAGTGGTTTGAAATAAACAAAACAAAACACCAATTATCAAACAATACCAGGAACAATGCCAAGCAACCAACACAAGACATACATGGTGGCTGGCTATCTAGCTTTGAATTTTCTGTGTTGTGTGTGCTGCAGTATTTATTGCTGCTTATAGATAATGGCCAACTAAAACAATGAAGTGACACAACAAAGTATGATTATTATAATCACAGACAATGAATTACACCCTATAGTTATTCTTGAATTCTGTGTAGCATTAACATAGTATTTACCTGGAAGGTTGACGAATGTTGGGGCATCATTAGGTATAACTGAGATATAGTATGATTCTACTGTACACTGTGTGTGTAGCATTAACATAGTATTACCTGGAAAATTGACGAATGTAGGGGCATCGTTAGGTATAACTGAGATATAGTATGATTCTACTGTACACTGTGTAGCATTAACATAGTATTACCTGGTAGATTGACGAATGTAGGTGCATCGTTAGGTATAACTGAGATATAGTATGATTCTACAGTACACTGTGTGTGTAGCATTAACATAGTATTACCTGGTAGATTGACGAATGTAGGGGCATCATTAGGTATAACTGAGATATAGTATGATTCTACAGTACACTGTGTGTGTAGCATTAACATAGTATTACCTGGTAGATTGACGAATGTAGGTGCATCGTTAGGTATAACTGAGATATAGTATGATTCTACAGTACACTGTGTAGCATTAACATAGTATTACCTGGTAGATTGACGAATGTTGGGACATTGTTTGGTATAACTGATACATAGTATGATTCTACAGTACACTGTGTAGCATTAACATAGTATTACCTGGTAGATTGACGAATGTTGGGACATTGTTTGGTATAACTGATATAGAGTATGATTCTACAGTACACTGTGTAGCATTAACATAGTATTACCTGGTAGATTGACGAATGTTGGAGTACGTTAGGTATAACTGAGATATAGTATGATTCTACAGTACACTGGGTGTGTAGCATTAACATAGTATTACCTGGTAGATTGACGAATGTTGGAGCATCGTTAGGTATAACTGAGATAAAGTATGATTCTACAGTACACTGTGTGTGTAGCATTAACATAGTGTTACCTGGTAGATTGACGAATGTTGGGGCATCGTTAGGTATAACTGATACATAGTATGATTCTACAGTACACTGTGTAGCATTAACATAGTGTTACCTGGTAGATTGACGAATGTTGGTGCATCGTTAGGTATAACTGAGATATAGTATGATTCTACAGTACACTGTGTAGCATGAACATAGTATTACCTGGTAAGTTGACGAATGTTGGGGCATCGTTAGGTATCACTGAGATAAAGTATGATTCTACAGCACTTTTTGTCCCTGTGGCATCCTCACATTGTACATCTATCTTGTAGTACCATTTGTTCTGATAGTCCAATGGTTTGCCTGCCACTGTTTCACTCACATAGTTGACGGACCATGCTTTAATAAAAATGTGGTATATTTTGTATTTTCAAAGAACACATGACATGTATTGTCACACAACGCATAAATCACAAGGTTGTTTCTGCTGCATGAATCTAACTTTTGACTGAAATTTTTAGATGAAATAAGAAGTTTTAAAAAAAAATATTCATTGGCAAGCACGATTACTTTCTCTGCTTTTAATATGATATTATGCATGTTAACAAAGTTTTTACAAATGCTACCATTTGGAGACCTTTAGCCCTTACAGTACTCTCGTTATGCAAAGTCAACATTGGAGGCATTGACACAACGTTTTTAGACATCAATTTTGTAAGTAACGTCATACAAATTTGCAGTATAATTCAAAATTATGTCGTTCAGGAACCGCTGAAGAGACGCGAACTAAATAAACAATTCTAGAACTCATTTACTATGAAATAATAACAATAAACAACTGATAGCATCGTCTTTTTATACTGGGTATATCTAATGAAATTACTGATCAACTTCTTATAGATGTAAAAAAGCTTCGAGGCGTGACTAGTAAAGACTTTGTATTCTTCTCTACAGGGGTCAATACCGAGAGATCATGGTAGATCTATAGTTTCTGACACATACATACTTGATGTATCAGGGTCGAGTTTCATGACAAATTCTGTCTCCACTGTCCCAACCTGTTCACACTTGACGGCATCTTCTGTTAGAGTTAAAGCTAGTAGAAGTACCTCGTCTACCTGGTCTTCACGTATCTCACCAGAGTCCGGCATGTTAGTCACATCAAGGGGCTGATTAACGGAGAGAAGCAAGTTAAAGTTATAATACTGATATGCTTGATAAAAAAAATCTGTTTTACTTTTGATTTACTGTACGCTACATTATTCAATCTTCGTATGTACTATTCCTGGGCGCCGCAGATCGATGTTGGCTGCCACACCTAAGGAGAGAAATAGTCTCCCCAGGGAGACACGAGTGTAAGTTTCCTTATGTAACCCAATGACCAGGGGAAGTTGAAATGTCAAAGGGTGCTTGACTTTTTTTTTTACATGTTTTACACAAATACTAGCGGTGGTATTCAATACTGAACTCATAGACAACAAATCGTATCACATCATATTGAACTCTTGGACTGAATAGTATTAACAGGAGAAATGATTGGCTTTCCTTATATAAAATCAATGTAAAAACACGGGCCTAAGAAATTATATCACGAACTACATATTTTATTTCCCAAACTTTTTATCCATTCAGTATAGTATATACTTCCTTCTCTCTTATGAATGGGTGAACATTGAGAATGTCAAATCCTGTTTTTATGTGATATAATCTTTTAGGGTCTGTGGTGAAATGATGATTGATTACCACACTAGATTTTTACCTTATTATTAACGTTAACTGTGAATGTATCGGTGGTAGACAAGCCTACTGTATCCTCACACTTCACTGTCAATGTGTAAAATGATTTGGTTTCATAATCAAGAGCTACAGCTGACTTCTTTATTGTTGTCCCTGAAAAAGCAACATACACGTCAAGCGGCTAACACGTCGTTGTTGATGGGCTGTATAGCC
This sequence comes from Spisula subtruncata, assembly GCA_963678985.1. NCBI lineage: Eukaryota > Metazoa > Mollusca > Bivalvia > Venerida > Mactridae > Spisula > Spisula subtruncata. The sequence goes on from OY787676.1 coordinate 5,533,934, forward strand.
AGGGGTGTCAATTTTCCTAATTCGTCCGAAATTTCGGATTTATCATTCCTGACAGAGCAATTACTTGTGACCAAAACTAAAGTTAATTGATGAAAATATCTCAAGAAATGGCAAAGTTTGAAACTCTGCTCTCAAACGTTTTCGTTACTAAAATGTGTTCAATATGGAAATAATGTCATTGCAGGGTCTAGCGGTGCAAGAATGTTTGGCCGCGTAGTTTTCCTGATTTTTAATTTGGCTATGTTGACACCCCTGATAGTTATAGTCTGAAATGAAATGTTCTGTTCTAGTGAAACAGGATACACCTAACATAATTATCCTTGTTTTACAAACAGTGTGTAAGATACAGGTACAGTTCTATCAATTGGTGCGACTCGACTGTCAGGATAGTGCAACACGTTAGTGTCTCAATATTATGACTACACGACCATGTCTGTGTGATTTACATTACAATGAAGCACTTTTCTAAATGTTTACTTTTCAAATCCAAAATGCATTTTACTGTGACCATATAGCTGGCTTAGAATGAGCACTTCAAATCCACAATACATTTTACTGGGACCATATAGCTGGCTTAGAATGAGCACTTCAAATCCACAATACATTTTACTGTGACCATATAGCTGGCTTAGAATGAGCACTTCAAATCCACAATACATTTTACTGTGACCGTTTAGCTGGCTTAGAATGAGAAGGTCATATGTACAAAATCAATATAATTATTGAGAAATCAAGAAAAATACAGTCTGACAATCACTCTTTACTTATGGTTAAACAAGCCTATATAGATTCACCTTCAGTTTGGTCAAGATGTCAAGTTCCGATTTTCATGAAAATACGCTTATAAGAAGCGCCTTATGATGTAGATTGTAAATATACATTAGTCTTATTAGGTCGTAAGTGGGACTTATGACCTTCTAATTCTAAGCCAGCGATATACCACATTGTTTAATTACTGAACGAAACAACATACCGTCGATAGTAAAAGGTCCACCATCGTTGCTTACCAATGTACACGTGACATCATTCTTATCATACGCTATAATATCTAATGTCTTCACATTATCGTTAGCCGTTGCATCATCTTCTTCAAGTGTTATTGAACCTCCGGGATTGATAACCACTGGCCCCTGAATAAATAAGATCACGGATATTAAAATATTTATTTTGGACCTCTTTGATACAGTTAATGTTCTAGATAGTCCAAGCTCTTCGACAATGATCATTCAATTTCATTAAAGATCGACGTCCGTAGCAATAAAACATCATTTATGTTCCAGATTTTTTGCTATTAGTCCATACATCACAAAATGATCACATTATATACGTAACTATCCACTGATTAGCCGATCGGGAAATGGAATGATTCTAACCGTAAATAAACGTATGTAGTATTTTGAAATACTCATTTCGTTATTTTATCATTTTTATACGTTATTGGGATGTATAACATTCTTTTCTTGTCCTATGTTTTGCTGAAGGGACAGTGAATAGAAGAGACAGAAGGAATCCGGGCGCGCTGCCCTAGCTCTTCCCGAATAGACTTATTGGTTCTTTACAATGCCCGGTGTATAGCACCAATACACGCAAGACTACCTAACAAAACTACCGTATCATAATATACACAGGCTGATAATTATACTGTACGTGTAACATCCACTCGTTTACACCACAGGCCTAAGAAATTATATCACAAACTACAGCTTTTATTTCCCCAATTTTTCATTCATAAAATATAGAATCTAATGCATGAATGGCAATTTGGGGATGTTAGAGTCTGTTTTTTTTGTAATATGATTTCTAAGGCCTGTGCTTACACTACACTGGTACATTGACAAAAATAGGACAGCTACACTTACACTATTTGTGATGGTGACAGTCAATGGTTGTGTTACAGCAGTGACTTTGTCTGTACAAGATATATCAACAGTACAACTTACACTATTTGTGATAATGACAGTCAATGGTTGTGTTACAGCAGTGACTTTGTCTGTACAAGATATATCAACATTTATACTTACACTATTTGTGATGGTGACGGTCAATGGTTGTGTTACAGCAGTGACTTTGTCTGTACAAGATATATCAACATTTATACTTACACTATTTGTGATGGTGACAGTCAATGGTTGTGTTACAGCAGTGACTTTGTCTGTACAAGATATATCAACAGTTATAGACAACTTACACTATTTGTGATGGTGACGGTCAATGGTTGTGTTACAGCAGTGACTTTGTCTGTACAAGATACACCAACAGTTATAGACAACTTACAATATTTGTGATGGTGACATTCAATGGTTGTGTTACAGCAGTGAGTTTATCTGTACAAGATATATTAACAGTTATACTTACACTATTTGTGATGGTGACAGTCAATGGTTGTGTTACTGCAGTGACTTTGTCTGTACAAGATATATCAACTGTTATAGACAACTTACACTATTTGTAATTGTGACGGTAAATGGTTGTGTTACTGCAGTGACTTTGTCTGTACAAGATATATCAACTGTTATAGACAACTTACACTATTTGTAATTGTGACGGTCAATGGTTGTGTTACTGCAGTGACTTTGTCTGTACAAGATATATCAACTGTTATAGACAACTTACACTATTTGTAATTGTGACGGTCAATGGTTGTGTTACTGCAGTGACTTTGTCTGTACACGATATATCTACAGTTATAGACAACTTACACTATTTGTGATTGTGACGGTCAATGGTTGTGTTACAGCAGTCACTTTGTCTGTACACGATATATCTACAGTTATAGACAACTTACACTATTTGTGATGGTGACAGTCAATGGATGTGTTACAGCAGTAACTTTGTCTGTACACGATATATCTACAGTTATAGACAACTTACACTATTTGTAATGGTGACAGTCAATGGTTGTATTACAGCAGTGACTTTGTCTGTACAAGATATATCAACATTTATACTTACACTATTTGTGATGGTGACAGTCAATGGTTGTGTTACAGCAGTGACTTTGTCCGTACAAGATATATCAACAGTTATAGACAACTTACACTATTTGTGATGGTGACAGTCAATGGTTGTGTTACAGCAGTAACTTTGTCTGTACACGATATATCTACAGTTATAGACAACTTACACTATTTGTGATGGTGACAGTCAATGGTTGTATTACAGCAGTGACTTTGTCTGTACAAGATATATCAACATTTATACTTACACTATTTGTGATGGTGACAGTCAATGGTTGTATTACAGCAGTGACTTTGTCTGTACAAGATATATCTACAGTTATAGACAACTTACACTATTTGTGATGGTGACAGTCAATGGTTGTGTTACAGCAGTGACTTTGTCTGTACACGATATATCAACAGTTATAGACAACTTACACTATTTGTGATGGTGACAGTCAATGGTTGTGTTACAGCAGTGACTTTGTCTGTACACGATATATCAACAGTTATAGACAACTTACACTATTTGTGATTGTGACGGTCAATGGTTGTGTTACAACAGTAACTTTGTCTGTACACGATATATCTACAGTTATAGACAACTTACACTATTTGTGATGGTGACAGTCAATGGTTGTGTTACAGCAGTGACTTTGTCTGTACAAGATATATCAACAGTTATAGACAACTTACACTATTTGTGATGGTGACGGTCAATGGTTGTGTTACAGCAGTGACTCTGTCTGTACAAGATATATCAACAGTTATAGACAACTTACACTATTTGTGATGGTGACGGTCAATGGTTGTGTTACAGCAGTGACTTTGTCTGTACAAGATATATCAACAGTACAACTTACACTATTTGTGATGGTGACAGTCAATGGTTGTGTTACAGCAGTGACTCTGTCTGTACAAGATATATCTACAGTTATAGACAACTTACACTATTTGTGATGGTGACGGTCAATGGTTGTGTTACAGCAGTGAGTTTATCTGTACAAGATATATTAACAGTTATACTTACACTATTTGTGATGGTGACAGTCAATGGTTGTGTTACAGCAGTGACTTTGTCTGTACAAGATATATCAACAGTACAACTTACACTATTTGTGATGGTGACGGTCAATGGTTGTGTTACAGCAGTGACTTTGTCTGTACAAGATATATCAACAGTACAACTTACACTATTTGTGATGGTGACGGTCAATGGTTGTGTTACAGCAGTGACTCTGTCTGTACAAGATATATCTACAGTTATAGACAACTTACACTATTTGTGATGGTGACGGTCAATGGTTGTGCTACAGCAGTGACTTTGTCTGTACAAGATACACCAACAGTTATAGACAACTTACACTATTTGTGATGGTGACGGTCAATGGTTGTGTTACAGCAGTGACTCTGTCTGTACAAGATATATCTACAGTTATAGACAACTTACACTATTTGTGATGGTGACAGTCAATGGTTGTGTTACTGCAGTGACTTTGTCTGTACAAGATATATCAACATTTATACTTACACTATTTGTGATGGTGACAGTCAATGGTTGTGTTACTGCAGTGACTTTGTCTGTACAAGATATATCAACAGCTACACTTACACTATTTGTGATGGTGACAGTCAATGGTTGTGTTACAACAGTAACTTTGTCTGTACACGATATATCTACAGTTATAGACAACTTACACTATTTGTGATGGTGACATTCAATGGTTGTGTTACAGCAGTGAGTTTATCTGTACAAGATATATTAACAGTTATACTTACACTATTTGTGATGGTGACAGTCAATGGTTGTGTTACTGCAGTGACTTTGTCTGTACAAGATATATCAACTGTTATAGATCCAGGAGTACTTTCATAATCATATCCCTCGGCATTCTCTGCATACAGATTGTATACTGAAACATACAATAACTGGTTACATTTGCATTGTTATAGTATGACAAATAGAGGATCTATCACTCGTTGTCAATTGATATAAATTTATATTAAACTAGTTTTGGAAATATTATTAAGCGAGCCTGCGAGCCTCTGGCAAGCTTAATAATATATCCTGAACGATTTTAATATAAATATATCAATTGACAACGAGTGATAGATTCTTTATATAATATGACACTAAAAACGCAAAATACGCATTGATTTATTGAAAAAACTCAATACCTTATACTACACGTGGTACGTATAACTTTATACGTACTGGCTATACTAACCTAGGTACAAGGAAAGTCATGTGATATTTAACCTTGTCGTTGTGGTATTTTAACTGTTTTGTAAAAACTTCACCTGAGAAAGTTTGGCACGTTACTATTTATAACAGAAACGTTTCCACTCAATGAAAATGAGGACTAAGAAAAGTTGTTAAGTATATTTTTGTATTATGCTCACAATCCATTTAATTCCAGACATTTTTAATGCAGAGCATAGCCTTTATTTACCAGTCAGCTTAATGCTGAACATGACAGGCATATTAGTTCATCCACCAAGATTTGAACCCGGTCGCCGTATTAGGTGTTGAACACGTGAACCACTGAGCTAAGGAAGACCCATTGCGACGTGTATACAGCGTTGTATAGTCCTTTTGAGAACATCACACAGTGTCAAATGCCCCGGCACCAGACTACGAAGTAGAGAGGGTCCTGGTTTTGTATGCTTTCTCTTCGATGCACGTGTAATTATGTATTTACTAAAATTAAGCAATAACTTGTTATTGATGTTTTATAAATACGACCCAGCGATGACTCTATTCCCGAAATCGCTACATCTATGTTGATAACTTGATATAGAGACTGCAGGAGCGGATTGTCGCCTAGGTTTTCGAGAATGAATAAAACATATAGTATTATTTATCACAAAACGTTTGATTTATAAAGAAGAAACTGTAATGAACCTGTGTTTGGTGGGGTGTAGGTTTTTTCATCCTCTACAAGGGTAATACCAGGTACAGCAACTGTGTTTGATATATAACAAGTCAGTTCTGTAATAGAAATATTCCATCATTAAATATACACAAGTCCAACATACCTATATGTAATTACCCGGGGTATTCACTAGAAATTTCTGTCAAGTTCCAAAACCATGCCTGGTTTGTAAACCAATCAAATAAAAAAGATCAGATTTTAAATAATAACTTCATTATGGATACTAGTAGATGGCTGCGGAAAGATTGCTCTTTTAGAAAATGTTCACTTTTTCTGTTTTGAAACATTAACTTTATGGTGGTCCATTTATTACTTTAAAATCATCAATATACATATACGTTACATATAAATATAGTATGTCAATAAATACTGACACATTAAATGTATGCCCCAGTCAAAATGTTCAATTTTAAAAAACAGACATAGCAATGTAAAGTTATCGCAAAATTATCAGAACTTCAAAATTTTCATCGAATGATTAACAGTTGAGATGGGAGATATACATGTTATGTTATATATGGAACACCATAACTGTCTTTTTGATGGCACTTATCATGTTGACTTGTCATATTCAGATGAAAGTTTGACAAAAACGGTTAAAAAAACAGGGAAGGTAGCAAGTTGAAGGGAGGTTGACAAGTCATCAGTGTGGTTTGACATATTTTTTAAACTCGTAACACATCAAAGTTCACATGTCCTACCGACAAGTCATCATGCCAAACGTCAACAAACGACAGCTATGGCGTTCCATATTCACCTGTGGTGTCGGTGGCTGTTACCATATATAAAAGTTGTCTTGATGAATCACCTTCAGATAATGTCACCGTAACACTGTTCGGTAAGTTGGCAAACCCTGCAGGCTACATATCAACAACAAAAATATCATTATCAGCATCTTTTACATGACTGTATACATAATATTACTCTGGTGGCAACAATAAACATTTACATGTAAATCCTGCAGGCTACATATCACAACAAAAATATCATTATCGGCATTTTATCTATCAACGAGTGTGATTTCATTATATCTTCTAATAAAACGGTTATTTAAATTCAAGAGGAAACATTTTGATATTTTGTTTAAAACAGAATAACACATACAATACAAAGGCATTTGATATGAAGTGTGCGAAAACTAATGATTGTTCATAGTCATCTTATAGATATAATGAGTAACTTGTGGTGACTACGAACAATAAAACATTTACGCGCACTTGAAATCAAAAGCCTGAGACACAACCCGGGAAGTAGCGTTTATTCATATAAAGTTCCGGCAGTTATCCAATAACAATTAGATCCCTCTTTGGTCTTTTGAAATGTGTCCTTATAAGTCTGATGTTAATACATGCATAGTACATAATGTTTAGTACTATATTTGTTTCCTCTCATTTTATACTGTTTTGTCGGGCTTTTAGAACGTTACTTGTCCTTATGCGAGATCAAATTATAACATGAAGTAAAAAGGTCTGTTAGTGTTTTCGCCGTTGTTTGATTTCAAGCTAAAGAACAAATTAATACCGTTTTTTAACCAAACAACAGCCACTATTAATCAAAGTCTGTGTATTTTATGAAAGTTTTCAATATACACTTAAAAAGGACAATAAACGACGTATTAGACAGGAATTTTAATAACTGGATGTAGCTATATTCGTATAACCACCCATTGGGCTTAAGTCACTGGGGGCGATTATACGAATCGAGGGTGAATTATTTACGCCCACCTTACTCAGCCGTGTGTTAATCCTCTAAATAAATCAGACTTACGCCATTTAACACATCAACTTGATATGGCTCAGTATGTGAGTAAGCGGCGCCATCAGTACAGATGATAGAGACATTATGTGAAGCTGCCACAGTCGCATCTAGTGTCCCAGGGGGTGTGCCTTTAAACCATAGCTCGTATGCTGAAATAACAATATCATTTTTGAGGACCCATTTGGGTTACCTCGTTTATTTGCAATTTTGTATATTGTAAAAATATAATAATTATAAATATTTAAAAGTTGTATCAAAATTCTTGGGTTGTCCAAAATGTGACAATTATTGTGTGAAACCTTTTAGACGTATCCCCGGACAGCTGTGTACACATAGCATGTCTAGTACAGTTTAGAATTAAACCAAGTTTACGGTAAACTGTTTATCGACATGACACCAAGTCTAAGTGTCAATCACTTACCAGGAACTGTTCCATTTCGTATTTCAAAGCTAGTAGCTTCAGGTGTAGCCGGGTCCACTGTACATTTTATATCGTCGTCTGAATCTGTCACAGAAAATGTGTACAGTGATGTTGCATTTGCGGTGGAGTCGTTTAAAGACTGATAGGGTCCGGAAGCAGGCAGCAGCGTCCAAACAGGGTCCTAAAATATAACGACATACAATTTGTTTTATTCATTGCTAATTGCATGTGTATATTATCCAAGATTGTATTGTTTTATTCATTGCTTAGTGTATGTGTATATAGTCCAACAAGTATTTGTTTTATTCATTAAATGTGCAGATGGTCCAACAATTTATTGTTTTATTCATTTCTTTTTGTATTTGTGTATGGTCCTACAAGTATTAGTTTTATTCATTACATGTGTACAGTGTATATGTATGTGATCCAAACAATCTTGTTTTATTCATTGCATGCGTAGATCGTCCAATTATTAATTCATAAATTCTTTGCATGTGTATATTACGAATCAACTACAAATTATTGTATTGAGTACATGACATACGTACCTCATCTGACACAGTGACTGTGAGTATTTCAGTTATAGGTGTAGTACCATCCGTACAGGTGATAGTTACAGCTATACTGCTTGCAGCATCGAAATTCAGATCATTGGTGGCTTCAAGCTGTACTTGAAAGGCTAGAATATAAACTTGTCCTTTCAATTCAAATTGTACATGTATATCGTATATTTAATATGTCTAACATATCCTATGTTTATAACGACAACTCCTCAATCTACATTTTTTCTCATTTTGCACCCTAAAGCATTCGGCGATAATCAAGCCCAGAATAAAATCTCGCTATAATTGAAAACAAAGTTATGCTATTTGCTAGATAAATATATTATCAGGTCGGGTAGCCTGACTAATATTTATTATACACCGTGTGCACGTAGATCTGGTAGTTGTTTATATTGACGATTTGGTACATACAATGTATGAGCGAGTTTCTTGTTCGTCGATCTATCCGTTGGTTTTTGTTGGTTTCCATACAATGACTAAAAAATGAGTCCAACTTCTTATAAATAATATGAACTAAGGCGTGGCCTAAAATGCGAATTTAAGATTTTACTTTTCAGGTCATTGGCCAATTAGGCATGGATAAACCAAGTGACTCCTGAATGTTTCCAACTCCCTATATAACAACTTAAGATCAAAACTAAACATGGACGTAGTTTTCTCTAGATCAGACAATGTAATATCATAATATATGTAGGAAATATATTCACCATATTGTATACTGAAAACCTCGTTAGCTCGAAGACTAATCGGAACAAATGATCAAAATAAACCGGGAGCTCGTCATAACATTGTTATATAAGTATACAACATATATTTCTAATTCACCGTGACTTTGAAATGTCCTTGAAATAAACCGGGTGCTCGTAATAACGATGCTCGTCTTAACGAAGTTTTACTGTATATACAAACTCACCATATGCTTCATCAACGACAATATCACATTGTGTACAGACATGATGTTAGCCATGATACTTATCAACCATTTTAATACACATACTATAATTTCATTACATTCCTATGGCTGCCATACCATACCGCAACCATAGTCGAGTGGTTAGGGCGTCCGCCTAGGAAGCGGGAGGTCGAAGGTTCGAATGACAGCGGAGCCGGGTTAGAACTGATGAGTCAGTTAAATTAATTGTTACCGTAAGCATATCTCTGACATGCACCCGTCATTATGAGAAGGGGTTCGGGATGGTACTGTACTGTTAAATATTAAAATATAAGTGCCTCATAAGTCGGAATTGACTGGCCCTTTCAATAGGAGTGACACTATAATAAACACATTTTACCTCTTTACGTCCTTGACAAGGTTGACTCACGGGGGTACTGCGTACTAGCCATCGTGTGGGAGTTCTTGTTTCAAATATTATGTTACAAGGTCAGGTTTGTGTATAATTCGCCAACATATACTTACCCGGAGAAGAATCGACGAGTGTAAAATCATCGTTATACGGTGCTGGTGCTGATAGTGTACATGTGATGGTTGATGTCGGTGTATCTGTGACAGAGAAACTGTGTACCGGGGTAACCGCTATCGTAGCGTCAGATATAGCCGCTGTTGTGTGAGGCATGTTCACATACACTGGAGGCTGTAATAAAACAATGATATCAAATTACAAGAAAAATCGAGTTAACAAAATTCAATGTAATAGCCTATATGTTCCTACCATTGATATACTGGACTTTATAAGCCAATTAATTGTTAGAATTACGGAAAATACACAAGTTTTGTGCCTGTTACAAGTTTCCATATTTCCTTTCATATTTGAATATGTTCATTCTATTTCGCTCACTTTTGTCTTTAAAATGAATGTCTGGTCTTTGAAATACCCGCATTGATGATGTTTTCATCAACAGGTGAACGAGTGCTTAAAATTGATTTCTGTCAAAAGGCTTACGTCACGCGTTTTCTGTTACGCTAATGGGTCGCAATTTTTGACGTTCGTCTTGAGATCATAGTAATTGTAAACAATTACCGCGCTGACTATGTTGATAACTGAGCTTCCTGTAACTGTACCAACATCGGCACCATCTGTAACACATGATACTGGTACGGTATAGGAAGGAGTGGTGTCAGCATCCAATGTAGCTGCACTCTTTAACGATATCCAGTATTCTGTAACAACAAAAATATTTATAACATCTTTGCAAAATATTAAAAACATACCTATATATAAGTTTAATGTAAACATGCATACACTTTTAGTCGATTCAATAAGTAATACTAATGAAGGAACTATCCCATTCGAAAGAAAAGCGGGGACTACCATCAAATCAGGTACATGTATGCATACTTAAACCTAGATAATAGTTTACCTGATGGAAGAGCTTAAGTTTACAAACGGTTCTCGTTTAACTTTGAAAAGACTGTAGTAAAATGAAAAAAAGAAATACAAAGCTGTTGGTGCACAAACATTCATCAAAATACGCGTATATAAAGTCTGTTAAGTGAAGTTTGTTAGAATTTTGATCGGATTCATTTAAATTACTCGAACATAACGTAAGTGAATGCAAGATATATGATAATAAATAGATGGTAAAACATGCAAGTGTCATTGGTTGATTGACTAAACGATCTGTTTGGAATACTGTACATTTTGTAATGACCAGCCAGGGCGTTCTTTTTAAATTGTATCAGCACAAATCAATATGATTAATATTCTTCAAAGTTTTGAAAACAAATTAATTTAAATTATATGGGTTTTCTTCAAATTGAGGTTCATATGGCCCAGTGATTATTAGCAGTTTTCCTTCTCATACTCAAACTCCATACCCCAGGCTCCAACTTGAAAAACAGTTTTTTTCTCAGAATTTTGCATCTAAACCAACATGAACTTGTAGCAAATGATCTAACTAAGAAAATGAACCACCTTTTAATATGTTTCCATTCAGTAATTTAGAAGTTACAGTGATTTTTGTAACTAAGAAATACTCCAGTTGGAGTAAGGAGTATGAGTTGGAGCATGGAGTACGTACTCCAATGTTTATAATCACCGGGCCTGGTCTGTTCAAATTATTACTTATTACAATAGTTGCCCTTAAGATGCTGTGTTAATACCAACTCTGGAATACCTTACAATTGTGTTTAAAGCAGCAAGCGATGCCAAACTACAACAATAACGGTGCTGTGCAGCATTCTTTGTGAAAATATGATAAGAAGGTGGATTTTCTTTGCATGATTACCATGGTTACTACCATGCCACCATGTCTGTGTTTGTAACTATAATACAGTTATATGAACTATTTGTATACCTGGCAAAGTCGTGGTAGTTATCTCAAACACGGCTGCTGCCGGATCAGTTGATAGCACAGAACACGTGACAGAATCATCACTGTCTGTAACAGTGAACTTAACCAGTGGTCTACCTACACTTTCCGAGTCTGTCACACTGTTGAAAGGTGCAGCGGGTAGACCTGTCATCACGGGGGCCTGGGGAGAGAGAACAAATGTATACATATCGTTGGCTTGGAATGAGAAGGTTGTCAGTAGTGAAGTTTAATGATATTATTTTACCAATATTAAAGAGTAATTTTCGAACAGTTTGTTCTTGTTATTTCAAAATATCCATGTTGTACTCTAATACGACCTTTCCATTCTAAGCCAGCGATATAGCAGAAACTAAGTATAAAACTGATCACCGTATGACTTTTTGGAAGATTTGCGTTACAAATAAAGTTAACTGATTCAATTATTCAATGTTACATTTTACCAGGTCAGCTCGGTGTTTCCAGAATTCTAGGTATATTCACAGGCCTAAGAAATTATTCCACAAAAACAGCGTTTGACATTCCCAATTTTCACACAAATTTTAAGAGGAAAGGAATGTATTATTAACTATCTTAAAAGGATGAATATTAGGAAATACAAATTGTAGTTTGTGATATAATTTCTTATGCCTGTTGTATATTCCATGCACTAGTTAATTACAATGTTGGTGTGTGTTTTACCGAATCTACGATGTTGACGTTGAAGTAATCTGTGATGGGCGTAGTACCGTCCGTACACACAATGGTTAGCAGAACGTCAGCTCCGCCCTCAAACTTAATATCCGCCTCTGTAACCGTTGAAGCCACTTGAATATTAAATGCTGAAATAGAGGATCATCTTTTTGAAAGTGCTCTTAAAAGTGATGCATGATAAACAGTAAAGTCGTGGTCACTTTGAGTAGTGCTAGCTATCGTCGTCGTTTTGATCATAAGTTCGAACCCCACAACACAGCGATGGTTCATATACATATATGACCTTTAAATAGTCTATGGATAGCTACTCGACCAAATTTTTTCATAAAAGCCACGTGGCATATGTGTCTGCGGGCCAATTAATTGGTAAACATGACCAGAGACAAGATGAAACAACAAAACTGTAAGCGTTCATGAGTGCTTCATACAATCTCAACACCAGTTTGCTAGAGGAGAAACTATTAAAATTAGGTCACTGTGCATGGTGTTTGTAAACTAGGTCAGGTCGTAGTTATGCCTAATTTGGTCGCTTGGGCCACCGCTTTGGCACATATATTTGTGAAACTATGTGGTCCAGCAGCGGGGACTTGGGGACCTAGGTTGGGTCATAGCTGTGTTTTATTTGGTCACTTGGGGTCACCGATGTTTTATTTTGTAATATTGGGTCCACCCTGTATCTTTGCGGCAGCGTCCCAGTGAGGATGCGAGCTTGGTCCCTAGTGATGACACAGACGTGTTTGATTTAAACCTAAATTATCTAACACCATTCGAAACTCTTCGATAATATTCGAAAAGAGAAGTACGTATATATGCGTATTTCCGAATGGTCTTACACATACCTGATTGTGGAGCACTAGGAGGTGGCAAGATTTCCGCTATTTCGTACGGTGTGGATGGACTTGGGTTAGTGATGCTACATGTCACAGATTCTGATACAGAAAAGGTGCCCAGATGTGTGGCAGCAATCGTATTGTCGGGCAGATCAGCCGACTCTGTAGGTGTGAAACCTCCAACAAATGTCGGTGGCTGAAATAATATAGCATACCAAATAAACTCTTTTCAAATCAATATCACATTTACAACGGAAGACTGCTTTAAACAATATCACATTCACAACGGAAGACTGCTCAAAACAATATCACATTTACAACAGAAGATTGCTCAATACAATATCACATTGACATTGTAAGAATGCTCAAAACAATATCACATTCACATTGTAAGACTGTTCAAAACAATATCTCATTCACATTGTAAGACTGCTCAAAACAATATCACATTCACATTGTAAGACTGCTCAAAACAATATCTCATTCATATTGCAAGACTGCTCAAAACAGAAAATTCTATTTCGCCCTTGAATCCAATCGTTACCATAGTGTCAAATTTCAAAGGGAATACATATTTAAGCACAACCAACGCTAACATTAGTTATTTGGATATCACTGTTTAAAAAAACTGCCAATGCAATATCAATGCAATATTGCAAACATTGATAACTACGTAATTCGAACACAGCATATTCCGTTGCCTAAGCAAGGCGTTATGTAGCGCTTTCCACGGGAGGTAACATATGCCTTCTGTATCTAATTGAACGGGAGGTAACTGAATGAAGGCGCTCGATAGCACTTTGCTTAGGCAACATATACCTGGTCCGATGATTATAAACATATGAGACCGTATTCCATGTTCCACTCCAACTTGTACTCCGTTTTCCGATTGGAGCATTTCTTGGTTACAAAAACTTCTTTATCATTGAATGAAACATATTTCTTAATAAGACTATTTGCTGCAAGTTGAGGTTGGTTTTGATGCGAAATTCTTAAAAGCTGTTTTCATGCTTGAGCATGGAGAATGGAGTTTAAGTATGAGAATGAGAAATGTTTTTAATCACTGGTCCTGATTAATCTTATTTGTTTATACCGTATCGACAAGTGGGACAGTAAGTGTTCCCGTGAGAACGTTCGTAGTTTCATCATCTTTACATGTTATAGTGAGTAGGTAAGGTGCTGTCGCTGCCACCAATGTAGAACCAGGTTTAGTATTCACATCAAAATCTGAAATTGCCGAGAATACTCGTATACTTGATTTGGCAGACAACTTTCTACAGGAATATGACAGTTCAAATTGTAATATTAAAATTGAAAAACAATCGCACGTTTATTAATTCATTATAAACATGAAAGGCGTATAACGTTGTTCGTATAAGTATTGTTAAAGAATATGGCGTACCATAAATGAATAGTTGCCAGTAATGCCGGTTGCCATAACCTTCATCCCGGTCCATAGTACGAATACGATTAAAAGCGCATATTTGAGTCAGAATTTAGACTATATCGAATGATGTTTGCTACTCTTGGCTACAAATGCAATCATATACGTCACATGGTACGATAAAAAGGTAGATATTATAGTAGAGTACATGTGTATTGACTTACTAGGTGCAGTACCGGTGATGTTGAAGAGGACATCGTTAGGTGTTTGTATGGCACAGGTGATAGAAGCTAGATCATTGGCGTCATTCACCGTGATGGCGTAGATACTGCTACCAGTTTGTGAACCATCACTCTGTGTCGCTGTTGTCGCCGGTAAACCGCTCCATGTTGGCATCTACAGTATACGGTCCGAATTATATGAGAACGGGTATTTATAAACATAAGCTTATCGTAGAATAAAGCACGGCCATGAGTGCATTATTCATTGTTAGTTATTCGATTCTAACATAGCAAAATCTTTCGCATTTGAAATCAAAATCAAGTCATAGTAATTGCTGTACTATTTCTTCATCAAAACGCTGTTAAGGTATTTACCACAGCTGTATTTGACCCGTAATTTATGCACGCATTGGTTTACTCTGTTTGAAGATTTGGAAACTGTTGCGTTAGAATACATGCCTTCGATCACTATTAATTCTACGTATGAGCATCGACAATGTGTCTTTAACATCGGTCATATAATAAAATATAAATCGATGGCTTAGAATTAGAAGGTCGTAACTACCAAATCGATATTTTGAGAAAACACGGAAAAGCTGTCTGACATTTTCTCTTTACTTATAGTAAAACAAACTTTTACAACTTCATTTTGGTCAACATGACAAGTTCAGATTTTTATAAAAATGGACTCATAAGAAGCGCCTTGTGATGCTTATTCTAAATATGTATGAGTCTTAAAGGTCGTAAGTGGCACTTACGACCTTCTAATTCTAAGCCATCGAAATGTACTCGAGTTTTTGTTTGCAGACCAAGCGTGAACTTCAATAAGCTCAATATAGTTTCTAAAAAAACCTTGGTCTCGTGTATGATGCTATGCATCTGCAGGTAAAATCCAGGAACCTGTGACATCTTCTGCACCATGGACTTTTCACCCAACGCTACAATGGGGGGGGGGGTGTGGGGATGCGTGGACAAATTATAGCGTAAAAACTACAACTTACATCATCTGTGACAGTGAGTGTGTGTGTTCCTGTCACAACACCTGTAGCAGTCTGTCCATCATTACATGTAACACCAATTGTATAACTGGCTGTAGTATCTTCATTAAAGGCCGTACTAGTTTTCAGCTCAAATGCTGCAAAAATAAGAAAAACACATACAAAAATATACATACCACGTTTACGTTCGACGTCTGTACCATTGCTAACAACGTGACAAATGGGTTTACCCTGCAAGACAAGTGTCACAACAATATATACTTTTATCTACATTTACGTTATTCTCCCGAGCTTTCATTAATGCATATAATTGGGAGGTGTGTCTGACAAGGGCAGACATGCAATCAATGAAGAAAAAGGAATCCGGGTGAGATACCCTAGCTCATTTCGACCAGATTCTTTAACGTGGCCGGTGTATAGCACCAATACACGCGAGGTTACCTCTGGGTTTCCAACCAGTTCATCTCTAGGTGGGTATGGAACACTAAATAGCGTTTCTGAAATGACCAAGTGCCCCGACCGAGGAACGAACTAGGGACCTCTTGGTCAGGAGCCAAGTGTGAGGTTAGTCCACTCGACCACCGTTTTATTGTAAGCAATCTTAATAACAAAACCAGCTCATTAAGTTCACGTCAAAATATCAATGATACAGTTTTCTATAGTTATATTCTTAAGCCGGGTTTCCATGGAGCGTATTTTTTCGGCGCGTAATTATGCGCCGAATATTTACGTGCCGATTACGCGCTGAAAAACTGTTTCCATGAAGCTGAAAACCGACGCGTATTTTTCATGAAAACGCATAGCTTTTATTGATCTTTTACAGCAAAATGCTTCGTCCAGGCCGTAAAAAAGACGATATTACATGTTTAGATTACACATTTAAAAGCTCAGGTGGTGGAGAACACTGTGCTTGTGTTTTTTGGTCTGACCAAAAAAAAAGATATTCCCCAAAAAAACAGGGATTCTTCCAACAGCTTCTCCTAATACTGTAAACCTAAATTCAGGTAATTAAATATGAGTGTCGTCGATAAAATCAAGGAGATCACGTCAATTTATACCTAAAATATCATTTTACGCGCGTCCTTGCGTAAAAAAATCGATACCCGAAGCGAATTTTTACGCACCGTCACGCGTAAAATATTTTACGCACCAGAAAACGTGTCAATGGAACAACATGCAATACATACTGAAGCGAATTATATTTATTCGGCGCGTATTACGTGCCGAATAAATACGCGCCGAAAACGCGTTGGTTTTACGCTTCATGGAAACGGGGCTTTAGTGTGCAAATAAACCAAAAACTATGCAAGTGTTAAATGAACGTGGGTGTTGCGGTTGAGGTATTGATGTACAGTACAACCTCCCAAGAGCGGAGCTTTGTAGAGCTACAAACTCTCTACAACAACACATCCAACATGCTCTTTAGATGATATTCATTCTAAAATTGTCAATAGTACTAATTTTGTAGAGAAACAACTTCTGCACTATCGCCAATATATGCAGCTCCAAAAGAGTTTTTTGCTCAACGAATATTTACTTTGGGAAGCGGTGGCCTATGGGTGGGGTGTGCGCTTTGGGACCGAGAGGTCCCGGGATCAAACCCCGTCGGGATCACAGGTTGATTTCTCTCAGCAAGAATAACCCACATGATCTACTACACCAAGGTGTAAGTTTGTACCTATGAGGGCATTGTCTATTTTTGGCAGCCGCTGATCGATGTTGGCTGCCACATCCACAGAAGAGAAATCGTCTCCCCTGGGAGACACGAACGCAGATTTCCATAGGTAAACCAATGACCAGGGAAAGTACAAATGTCAAAGGGTACTTTGCTAGCGGAAAAGATCACTACAAAATTGGTAACTTAACTTAAATAATACAGTAAAACTTTGTTATGACGAGCATCGACATCACGAGCAACCGGTCTATCTCGAGCAAGTTTTAAACCAGAATTTATTTTATCATTACTAGTAATACATATCCTTTGGTTTTTTCGAGCACCCGGTTCATCTCGAGCATTTTACCTATCCCGATTACTCCTCGAGATAACGATGTTTTACTGTATCTTACTTTGTGTTCCTGGCGGTGTAGATGTCTCAGCTATTGTGAACACTGCAGTATTTGGAGCGTCTACTGTACATGTGATATCATCATCTTGGTCTGTCACTGTGAAGGTTTTAATAGTGTCACCAGCTGCTACAGAAAGGTCACCTACTGTGGAAGTACTTCCTAGTCCGGTCAGTACTGGTGGCTGTAAATATATAAAAAAATTCGCGTCAGTTGTAGCTGTTGACATAGACCCTGAATTATGCCATAAATATGTGTATATTTCTTTGTTCGTAGTAATGTTATACATGTATGTAATGGCGTCACAATGATCGTGAATTTACTTCTTTTATATCTTACATGTGTTATATTTTTCACTCTTTATTTTATCTTAACGTTGCAATGAAAGGTTTCTGGTCACAAATTGGAAACCTTATATCGTTGTATTCCAGGCTTTAACATTGACACCTCTAGGAAGAGAAAACGAGATGGGTCTTGTAAAGTGTATTGGAGAAGACAATCTCAAACAAGGTCCAAACCTGGAACACAATACACACAACTGACAACGAATAGAATGAGTTGGATAGAACGTCTGCCGCCTATGCTCCACGTGGGAGTGATAAAGGCTGAAGTCAAGTAAGTTAGGCCATACCAACTCGTGTTTTCGTTTAGCGTCAACCCTAAGTTCGAGAACCTACCTGAGATAAAAAGAAGCCCACCAAAATGTCTTAATGGCTTTTATGCATTGTCAAAAGTAATACGAGGGTCAGTCATGAAAAACTGAGAGTTGGTGAATAATGATCAAGACAATTAGTGTTCGTATGTTGTCTTTACATTATCGTGAAATATAGTATCTCATCGATGTTATGGCGAATACCAATTTTGGGAAAGAAAATTTGATTCTTGTAGCCAGGCAACCGAAAAGTACAACTCGAAGGCATGCGTTCGCGCTGTCTGTAGAACACAACATAAAGTTATATCGAACATTTCCAAACTATTTTATTATTTTGTAATACATTAATATGTCAGATATACTTAAATATGGTTGATTTGCTCCTCCAATATAAAAAATTACTTGATGGAACTATTTATTGTCACTTTATTTGTTGCTATTGAAACCACAATTTTACCCCACCCAAAAGAACGCATGATGTTTCTCAAAAGATAAGTTATATATTTTTTATTTTATTTCTATTACGGTCACTGGACTCCAATATATACATTCATAATTCTGATAAGCAGAAGTTGTGAATTAAGTGGTTAGTTTTAGAATACCATAGCAACGCAAAGAAAACATGCCGAGAAAATCGATAAAATACGGGTACAATTGTTGCTAGGCAACTAAACAATACAGCATTAGTGACCATTCTGTAACAAACGCCCATTATTATTTGATATATATGATTCTACGACATACACATGTTAATTGTACTAAATTACAATATATAAAGTTTAAATAAACGTTCGAATTGACAACAAAATCAGTTTCCCAGTCGCTGGCTCGAACGCATACCCTTTAGTGATGTTCTTTGGTTGTTTGGAAACTTTATCCATGAGCCTATATCCGATCACGGAATTCATCAGAAGATCCCCAATGGATAATAGTTGACGATAATTGGTAGAAAATATAATTGTAAATATATTTTAAAGGCTTTATTTAACAACTCTCAGTTTTTCTTGACTGACCCTCGTAACTAACATAACTGAAAACCTGCTGGTGTGAAAACTACGCATGTGTATGGTTTGGGGACATGCTTTTGAACCAGTACGCTATGTATGTTGCTTTGAAGATATGAGAGGCTACAAGCTTTGGTGTGTTTTTCTTCTTTCCCAAGATGCCTAAATCTCAGTCCTCGGACGCTAAACGAAAACACGATTTGGTATTGCCTTATCGCTTACCTTGTCAGATATAGGGACTGTATACGTGCTGGTGATATTGGTGGTAGTATCTCCACATGTTATTGTTGTAGATACAGATTGTGCTGAATCATAGTTGAGCGATGTTGCTGAGGATGGTACCAAGGACAACTCGAAATCTGAGAGAATATAAATGCAAAATGTATACTATAGTGCACCCAAGATAATGTGATATTTACAAGTATTAACCGGATTCGTCTTCTGGTGCAAAATTGGTTACTTACAATTTCATAAACACATTATGATCAATTATAAATTTACTTAAATAACACTCAATGTGTAGAATCACGTGATCAAAAGAATGCGGCTTTACGCTCAAAACTATCGCGATTTCCTCTGCTAAGGGTGAGTTTTTTTTATTGATTATAACGATAGTGAATTAATACATGTATATAGTTATATTATATAGCCTAAAGTACTTTCCGTTTATGTAAAAAGACCCGGTATGTACCGAGTTCGCTCTACCTTTAGCTGTTTTTAATTGATGCTCGACCAAATTATTACACTCGGTTGGAAACTGCATTTGTTATAATAAAGAAAAAACTCACCGTTAGCAGACGAAATCGGAATAGTTTTGAGCGTAAAACCGTATTCATTTCAATCGATTTAATCACCTGGTTCTACACACTGACACTGATAAATGGTGCAAGCTTGATTTATCCACCTAATATGTGGTTTATACCAATTGTCTCCGCCTATCTCGTTATCCCAAGCGCACTATATATGTGTTACGATAACAATATTATTTATGTAAACATAAAAAACGAAGGATAAACACTCTTGTTATAAAAAAGATCTATATAGCTTGACCAGATTTAGTAGGCACTCCGGACATATTCCGTGCAAATTTCGGACAAAAGTCGGTGCAAAAATAAACAAATATTTCCGATAAGTACCGACTACGTTTACGGAAAATAATACACGCTTCCGAAGTTTAATGGGTGCCTACTAAATCTGGTCAAGCTATACATTTATACCTTTCTTTATTATTCTACTCATTACCCTAAACTTATCGTATACCGTAATACCAGAGTGTCATAGGACGTGTATAATACTCGACTTAGGACATAAGGCGACTTTCCTACACAAACTTCTTATACAGCAAGTTTCATCACACCATCTCTATCCTAACTAAACTTATTGAGCAGAAATTGATTTGATCTTTAGAAACTGTGTCCATGACCACATCACGGGTAACCGATTCGTTGAAAACGAAAAACAAATTGTGGAAAGAAAAATATAATTAAAAAAAATATATATTTTCTTTTTTTTTTTCGTTTTCAACGAATCAGTTACCCGTGCTTCACATCGGCTCAACAGTCAATCGGAGAGACTTCACATACGTTTTATGTATAACAAGTTCCATTGACATACCTGTGCATACTGGTATATCAGATTATATGAGAGATCGGACGTTTTTCCAAGCGTACATTGAAATACAATATGAAAAACTATAGTTTTAGATGTGTCATGTCTATAGGGACTGTAAAGTCATTAAATCCAGGTATAAATTGCAAATCTAGATGTTGAAAATTTAAAACCTTTGTTTTTCGTTTCAAAAATGCAGTTACCTGTGCATGAAACTGGATGAACTTCAATTACAACCTTCACATACACTGAACTGCACTAAGACGTAAGCCATACATTAACATTTTAAATTTAGTACCCCTCAAACATATTGCCACGAACCTCAAAAGACGAAACTATTTACTTACTGACCATGCAAATATTTATAGTATTTATACTGTAGGTCATTCCCGGATTCTCAGGACGAGAGGAAGTTTTAAAAGTAGGATAACTAAAGCGTATGGAAAAACGTCTGATCAGCCTGATTGCACAAGCTGAAAGGGCGATGTCACGAGTATCGTCTCGTGTCTTGAACTCGTGATTGTGTCGTATGGTAATCACCATGTTTTATAACCTAAGTTTGAGGCTCAGAAGGGAAATCTTTTCATAAAAAGAGTTGTCTGTTGAGTTGTATCCTATAAACACAGGGGTGCGCTTCGGGATCGAGAGGTCCCGGGTTCGATCCCCTCTGGACCACTGGTTAATTTCTCTGAGCAAGAATAACCTACATTATCCACTCCACCATGGTGTAAAGGGCACTGTCTATTTCTTGGCGCCACAGATCGATGTTGGCTGCCACACCCACAAGAGAGAAATAGTCTCCACAGGGAGACACGAACGTAGTTTTCATATACACCCAAATAACCAGGGGAAGTTAAAATGTCAAAGGATGCTTGAGCGGTTTAATAACTGAAAAGAGCCCTAGAAAATTGGTAGGATCTGTATAGAAAGGCTTATATTATTGGATTGATATAGATCAATTAGCAGTGGATGACTTGTAATGGATGAATAACCTTAAACAACTGAAACCGAATCGATAATTGGTACTACTGATGGATTAAACTCAATACAGCTATGAAATATTCACGAGTTTCCACATAATTAAGCTGTAATAAATTGGTTCAGACGTTTCGTCCCAATAGGCTTGCTGATACACAATAATTCAATGTTAAACAGTGCATGATCATGTTTATCATCATCATGGTGTTGGTAACTGGTGAAGCTAGTATGTTTGAATTAAAACGACACATGTGTGAAATTGAAAAAGGCCTTTATTTTGTAAAGCCAGATACCTTATACACAGTATAAGGCAAAATGGGGCTTACATATTGAAACTTTCTCGCTCGCGAATTGTATTTGTCAAAACAAAACAAGTTCGTAAAAAATGATAATACATGTACATGCACCTTTTATCTACTGTTGCGCATTGAAGTTCAACAAGCTTATAGCCATGATGTAAATTCAGCTTTGGGTTAAAAGTTAATAGGTTATTCAATGGACAACATTTGACATACGAATACATAATTAAGATCACATTGACCTTTACATTTGATAAATCAATATGGACCATTTACTGGTGATGATCATCTTCATTGTATGTTCGCATGGACCGAATACCGACTGACCGACGGATTGACCGTCGCACCGACGGACAGACTAACCGACATTAGCAAACACATTATACCCTCATAAGTGGGAGGGGGGTCATTACTAACTCATGCATCCAAACTCTTAATGATACTATTACACGCCGGAACCTTTTTATTAGGTCCAGTAATTACCATTACATTAAAGAGAATTAAATGGATAAGATAAACTTTACATTACGTCGATTATGAAAAGAAACATAGGCTTCAAGCTTGTATTCGGCAACTGTGACTATGACATTCTCTATGCATACTATTTCACATTCCTGCAACTAGCACACATATTGATTTTGATTTTTTAACCTAAACATCGGAGAATTAATGGCCATTAAAGGCAACAAATTATTCATAAGTCACATTGTATGGAACGCCGCATCTGCCTCCAATGATATGTGCCACAAGACGATATAAAATCATTTAACTTCGATGGGAGAATAAATTTCGTTGATTTGGTAAAAAAAGAAATTTCAATGGGACCTGAATTCGTGGATTTTGCATTTCAGGTAATACATGTAAGGGCCATTATTAGTGTTCGACGAGATTAGATTTCCTTGTTAAACGTTAACGATGAAATCCAAGAAACTTAATCCCCAACGAAAATTCATGATTTTACAGTAATTAGATTCTAACGTATTTCTGTCAACATACATTTATCTATTGACAAACCTTTTTCAGCAATGTACATGTATAGTATTTAGCGTGTAATAACCATTATTACTAATTAAATGGATGAAAATGACAATGTGTCAGAATTGCGGCGTTCCATAATACGGTGACAGTGTTAAATGGTTGGAACCGCATCATTTTTCTATTGTTCAAATGTAGTTTTCAAATACAGAATAATAATGTACATGTATGTGCGCTTTAGTCATTTATATAAATGTGCCGTACGTTAAATGCCGAAAGCAACGAAACAAGTTGTTTTAATCTTTGGAAAAGAAACTTATTTTACTGGTAAATGTTTTAAAAACGTCTTTGGAAAGGAAACTTACTTTACTAGCAAATGATTCAAAAAGTATTTTGAAAAGAAACTTATTTTACCAGTAAATGTTATATTCTTTGGAAAAGAAACTTATTTTACTGGTAAATAAAGGCACGTTTTTCTTTAAACACGTCACCAAATGGATACATTTTCTTACAAAAGGAGTTATGCCTTCCTAACGGTGACAATCTTTCTGGCTGGTGCTTTTATTTATATGATACAAACGTACAAATGGATGTATACTGTGAATAACAATAAACAGGTTCATTCCGACGGAGATTTTGAAGTTGACTCACAGATGGAATATTATGACGGTTGGAATATTATTTACGATGAAGTGAAAGTTCGATCAGAAGTTGAGCGTATTCATGGCGATAATTATAAAGTGAAGGAAGGTGATAAATGTGTACACACTGTACCTGATTGTATTATTGTGGGCGTGGCTAAATGTGGCACAAGAGAACTAACGGACTTTATGTCTATACATCCAAATATAGTCTCCAAAAGGAACCCGTATATGATTCGATCAAAACGTTTCACAAACTTGTCTGGTCATAACAAGATCAGAATGAAAATGCCGTGTAAATATGCTGATCAAATAAGTGTTTTAAAAGCAGACTCATTTCTTACGAAAGATACGATGCCAGGTGATATTTTCAGATTGAACCCTAATATGAAAATAATAGCAATTGTTCGCGAACCTGTGTCTAGAATAATATCCCATCTATCATTTAATACGAAGAAAGGTGCAACAAAGGGTAAAGATAAACCAAGAACAAAGAACATAACGTTATGGTTAAACCATATCGTTGACAACTTGGGATTTCAGGAAGATGGGTTGGTTCGGTTGTCAAAGTACGATGTAGGATTACAGAATTATCTGAACACTTTTAAACGTGAAAACATTTTAGTGATTGAATCCAGCGAATTTAAAACTGATCCAACAAATGTTCTAAAAATAATCGAAAACTTCTTGGGAATAAGAAGTTTCATATCAAATGAGTATTTTGCATTCAACCCACTTAAAAACTTCTACTGTATTCGAAAAACAAAAACGGTTTCAAAAACTATGGTATGTTACGAAAGCAATCGAGGACGAAAACAGTCGATCGAAATTGGTCAACAAAAAATGGAAGAACTACATAATTTCTTCAA
Source organism: Spisula subtruncata (assembly GCA_963678985.1). Classification (NCBI taxonomy): domain Eukaryota; kingdom Metazoa; phylum Mollusca; class Bivalvia; order Venerida; family Mactridae; genus Spisula; species Spisula subtruncata. The sequence continues at coordinate 5,559,037 of OY787676.1, forward strand.
ACCACATAATGAGAACCTGTATCGTTTGATTGGCAAGCGATATGACTGGTAGAACACATTTGAAGGATTTCTTCATGTTGTTGTTAATTAAGCAATTGTATATGCACAATGACTGAACTGGCAGTTATCTTACATACATATAGAAGACGTATGTGCGTTTTTCTATTTTGAAACCTATTATTGATATAGAACACATTTACTAATAAAAGGAATTAGGTATACGGTGTCCTTTTCGAGATTTTCTATGAACTAAGCCAAACAAACTTGACGAGACTGTGTTTAAATGCTAAATGATTTTAGGATGATGGAACGGTTTTGTGCTCAATTTAGTATTCGTCATTGTTCGTTATATAAATACAATTGTTTTAATCTATATGTATCATGCAATGAATAGCACGTCATGCTGTATTGTATTGGTGGTAAATACATGATAGCATTTCATTCTGATCACTTCGGTGTTTTAGCATTGCAATAAGTATATTTACCAGAAACAAACGAAACTGGCCGAACTTTCACGATTGGATAGAGTAGCTAACATCTGTACTCATTATACAACATACATTGTACATGCCGTTTAGCGCCCATCCTAAGTTGGAAAACCTTTCTATGTCTTTCCTCTTCTTAAAACGGGAAACAAATATAGCTCCCAAGCATTGTCAATCATAATAACTTACTGAATGCTAGTAACTGAAAATTTGTTTGCGTGAAAACTGTTGTTGTTTTGGAGCTGGGGACATAATGGTGAACAAGTATGAAAGCAATATATCCATGGCTTTTGAAGATATAAGTGGTTACATAATTGTTGTTCTTTCTTTCCCAAGATGCCCAAGCCTATCCGTCCTCCGACGCTAAAAGAGGAAATAATTTGGTATGTTCTTAAGAGGAAATAAACACTATACATTGTATTACTTACTAGGTGCTACATAGTTGACAGCAAACAGTGGGTTATCCACAGAACATGTGATCGTATTATCATCGGTGACGGAAAATGTATACAAGGCAACAGTTGACATCGTGTCATCACTGACAGGTGTCGCAAACGCTGTCTCTAGGGGATTTGGTGAAAACACAGGTGCCTGTAAAATATAGAAACAGTCAGAATGATTATAACGTATGATCAAACAACACACTTGAATGAAAATTATCGGAAAATTATCGGTGTTTTACGGAATGCTTCGGGATTTTTACAGATTCAAAATAACGTCAGAAATAACGAATATAAGCCAGCGACGTTACGTTTTCGCGGACTCTCTCTGTTATCACACGTGCTGGAGAACATTGTTGCGTCGGAATGTCACGTTATTTATCAATCGTAAAAGCTCGGCCATTTCCGTTTGTCTCCGGTATTTTCCAATGGATAAAAACCGAGGTGATCAAACTAGTTATTTATGTGATAAAGATATATCCTACCTGACCCTGGACGATCACCTGTATGATGGCGGACGCTGCTTCTCCACATCTGTCTGTAGCGGTAACATCCAAGTTGTAGGTACCAGCCGTTAACGTGGTGTCCGACTTTATATCAACTGAAAATGGTGCATAACTTCAACGTGATAGATCTGTATTGCAATCCCAAACAATCCAAAGCAGTACAAAACAAACACAAAAACAAACGAAAATGTACAGTCCGAAGTTAAATGATAACGAGTATAAACATTGGCTCGTCTTCAGGTAAACTATGTTCATTTAGGTTTAACTGGGTGTATCTGATTTAACTGTAGTCCTCGCTATTATTTCGAATTGAATAGTTCTCTTATCAGTACTACATGTACTTATTGAATGGACAGTATACATTATTCTTTCAGGAAAATTTAATTCAATTAATGACCAATTTCACACATGGGCTTCTAATAAATTTAGCCCAAATCACAAAGGCACGCCGAATGTCTAGGTCAACATTGATCGTGTGAGAGGACTGTTTTATGTCCAGAAACACTTCTTAGAATCTCATTAAAATCATATGCTAACATTTGCTCATTTTTTGCGCTGTTATCAGTATGCAATATACTGTAAACTCATTTAATTTCGATGGTTCAGAATTTCGTGGCTTTGGTAAAAGACCATTTCGATGGGACGTTAATTCGTGGAATTTGCAAATTAGGGTCAAAATTATTGTTCGATGGGATATAATTTCGTCGTTGAAAGTTAACCTCGAAATCCACGAAATTTAACCCCCCTACAAGCATTAATGATTTTTCAGTAAGTTTGATTTAAATAAGACTGCGCTTCTTACTGACTTGTCTGGCTCACTACATGTATGGGAAAAATCAACTAAATCAGTAAATATTAAAACATACATCCGTCAAGTATCAATTCTGACGTAGCGGGTGTTGACGTCATAGTGACAGTAAGATCAGTGACAGGTACCGTGTCGGTGTCCGTTATAACCACCGGATGTACCGTAGATGATATCTGGCTGACAGAAATAGTAACGGTTGCTGTAGTTACAACAGGGGCCTCATCTGAAACACAAACATAGTAATAAATGTTCATTTATTTTCTCTTTGTTTAAATCACTCGTGAGCTTCAGGAGTACTTTCACGCGGATATAACTGACCTTAGTACACAGGAAGGACGGACGCATCACATTGCTTGGTGTATTCCTACACTTTAACACGATATTTTTTACCGGAGACAAACGGAAATGGCCTAGCTTCGAGTGGTCTCGGTCAAGATCAACTTCATGGACAATAGAAGCATGCATACATACAGCATTCAAATTGTTTCGCATAATATTACCGGACATTACTAGAGGTTCACTCTTGGTGACATGATCAGCCTTCGTGTTATCATTATATTTTTGATTTCTAATGAGGCACTGAATGTTGCTGAATGGACAGCAGGTGGAAACGACGGATGTGATACCCGAGCCCTTTCCAAACATACGACTCAATTGGTTCTTTTATTATATATGAGATATTACTAATACCCATGAGTTGCCAAATCATCTCTTGTTGGATAGGGAACACTTAAAAGCGTTCCTGAAATATCCAGTGCCCCAGCAGAAAAACTAATTCAACCTTTTTTTACAAAATCATTGTGTTGATAATTTAGTTCTCGCTCTCGGTTTGAGCGTCCATGGTGTCTGAATGAATCAGCAATTAGCAAAGTATGCAAAACTTACGTTTGATTTTAACATTGGCAGAGCATAATAATCATTTGTTATGTTAGTAGTTATGTTAACATCACATGGTAACGTTAAGCCACATTATTCTAGTTATATGTGTATATTTAAATTGATAGAGCACATATATTCTATCCGAATACAAATGTAAATTCATATAGTAAATTCAACAACAACACGTATTACTTTCCAATTGTTTTACCACTAACGTGTCGCCATTTCGCCCTCTTCAGTAATAACGCAATCATGAAAGCTCGGCCATTTCCGTTTGTCTCCGATAAATACACCATTGCGTAGCATAAAGTCCGAGGTGATCAGAATGAGTAATAAAATTCAACAAAATAACGGATTGGACGTCATGGCGTTAACGTAACATGTCGTCACATAACTTTGTTTATCCTAATTAGGCTAATACAAAGAAATCTTACTTGTAACTCTTGCTCCGAACGCGTACGTATTGCCGTCTGCTGTAGTTGGCCAGGCAAACTGAAATCCTACCCCGGGTGTTGTAAGTGGTAATTGTTTGGTGCTTCCTGGGGCTGTTGGGTTATGCGGTATATACTCGACACCAGTTGTCTTCCTGTCATTGAAATACAGAATAATAATTTATGTATCTTCTATACCTACTCAAAGTGTTCAATTTCCATTTATAAAGTTGTTATATTTTGTTACATCTATTGGGTGAGGAATGCGCAATTACTATAAGTATGTAAATCAAGATATGGTATTAACCGTTTCTATTCAAAACTACTTAAAATAAATGAGTCTATGCTTAAGTCCATATAAGTAAATAACTAACACAATTCAACAATAATAAATAAATAAATACTGCGCGAATACAAACTTTCGCGTTTTGCCGATCGTCGGCATATCGCAACTACAAATGTCCGCGTTTTTAAATCATCCACGATTTTTGAACAAATTCGCGGCTACTTAATTTCACAAATGTCAACCACTCGAAGTCATCGAACTTAAATCGCGCGAAATAATATCTGGGTTTACAGTAGTACAATTGAAGTTAGTCAGATGCAAAATAATGATATTGTTTACCATCCGATCTTGTCTCCCACCTCCACATCCAAAGTTGTACCTTTCCCTGATAGTCCGATAGCATCAGCTAAAACACAATCAAATAGTACCTTTATTTTCCGCACAGATTGAACGTAGTGCATTGTATAAAACAACGAGGGCCGTACTCAGTCTAGAAACGTTAGATGCATTTTTACTTAAGATTGTGCATAGTCTGGTATTTTTCAGTAAAGCAGCATATCATGACTATTTGAGTGAGAAACATCGGAAAGCGAGATCAGAACGGTTATCATCATTTGCATGTGTTAAAGAATTACATTTTTGTACACAGTGAAGCAATTCAATGTGAGCGTTATACACCAGTCAGATGCATCCACGGCAAGGGAAACGACCATTATTTTACCTTCCAGGCCCCCTCCCCCTGCAGGACCGGGGAAATGTTGGGATTTTCGATTCTTTTCTATTTTTTCACATTTTTGAAAAATGGAATTTTGCCGTTTTTTAAGGGGCAAGGATTCGAGACAAAAATTACTATCATGTCCCTTATATTTTATAAATTATATTACATATACTATAGAACTGTTTCAATATAAGCATATACTCCATGTCGATTGAGAATTGTTTTGTACTCATTTTCTTGTGACCCCTTTTCCCAAATATCTGTTTTTCTAAAAAATGAAAAAGTACGGTATGGACAAAATATTTTCAAAATCTGTGACTGTGCGTGGACAACCATGTTTGATTTCGCCTCGTTTGAATATAGAATTAAAATTAACACTTCACGCTTACCTGTGACATCCTCCTGACCAACAAGTTCATGGTTAGTTCCTGTCGTTGGACGCCATACCATAGTAGTTATAGTGCCCGTCACATTAGCAAAGAACCTGACAGTAGACAACTGTCCACAGCAAGCGCTCGGTGTGTCGATCATGAAAGCTCGGCCATCTGAAATATATATGTACATGATAACACAGGTAACTGTATCATTGATAAAGAAAATTTGAAAACGGAACAAAATGTAAAATTTATATATTTCTCTGATTTTTAAAAAAATATTTTGTGTCATTATCCAGTTTTATATCCGTCTAACTAGCAAGAGTTATTCAACTTAAATAACAATCAACGAAAAACTATAAAAGCTGCGTACAACACTAATTTCTTACTCTTCATTTAACGCACTTGGTAAATAGGAACAATGGTTGAACACTCTCCTGACGTTAGAACAGTATTACAATTTCATGTAAATTAAGAAAAAATACTGTAAAACCGATGGTGGTATTCAATATTGATACTACTAGTATTCAATCGTAAAAGCTCGGCCATTTCCGTTTGTCTCCGGTAAATACACTATTGCGTAGCAGAAAGTCCGAGGTAATCAGAATGACTTGAATTAAGGATATGGACAACCAATCAGATAACCCTACATGTACTGTAAAATAATTAATTTTCGTGGTGGGGTTAAATTTCGTGGATTTCGTGGTTCACCTTCAACCACAAAATTAAATTCCAACGAACAATAATTTTGATACGCGTTTTTATTAAGCTTATTTATTTCCTAAAAACAAAATGCACGAATTAACGTCCGATCGAAATGGCTTTTTTACCAAAAACCACGAAATTGTGTGCCATCGAAATTAAATGATTTTACAGTATTTTAAATTATTGGTCAGTAACAGGCGATCTGTTTATCTATCCTTAGTCTTAAATTAAATGAGATCTGTATTGAATACCCCCACCTTGATTGATTGACCGATGATCTAACTTATACACACAATAGTGTGAGTGGTATGAAGTAAAAGTGGAGTGATATAACACAATGGTGTCGGTGGTATGAAGTAAAAGTGGAGTAATATAAGACAATGGTGTCGGTGGTATGAAGTAAAAGTGGAGTGATATAACACAATGGTGTCGGTGATATGAAGTAAAAGTGGAGTAATATAAGACAATGGTGTGAGTGGTATGAAGTAAAAGTGGAGTGATATAACACAATGGTGTCGGTGATATGAAGTAAAAGTGGAGTAATATAAGACAATGGTGTCGGTGGTATGAAGTAAAAGTGGAGTGATATAACACAATGGTGTGAGTGGTATGAAGTAAAAGTGGAGTGATATAAGACAATGGTGTGAGTGGTATGAAGTAAAAGTGGAGTGATATAAGACAATGGTGTGAGTGGTATGAAGTAAAAGTGGAGTGATATAACACAATGGTGTCGGTGATATGAAGTAAAAGTGGAGTAATATAAGACAATGGTGTCGGTGATATGAAGTAAAAGTGGAGTGATATAAGACAATTGTGTCGGTGATATGAAGTAAAAGTGGAGTGATATAAGACAATGGTGTGAGTGGTATGAAGTAAAAGTGGAGTGATATAAGACAATGGTGTGAGTGGTATGAAGTAAAAGTTGAGTGATATAACACAATGGTGTCGGTGGTATGAAGTAAAAGTGGAGTGATATAAGACAATGGTGTGAGTGGTATGAAGTAAAAGTGGAGTAATATAAGACAATGGTGTGAGTGGTATGAAGTAAAAGTGGAGTGATATAAGACAATGGTGTGAGTGGTATGAAGTAAAAGTGGAGTGATATAACACAATGGTGTCGCTGATATGAAGTAAAAGTGGAGTAATATAAGACAATGGTGTCGGTGATATGAAGTAAAAGTGGAGTGATATAACACAATGGTGTCGGTGATATGAAGTAAAAGTGGAGTAATATAAGACAATGGTGTGAGTGGTATGAAGTAAAAGTGGAGTAATATAAGACAATGGTGTGAGTGGTATGAAGTAAAAGTGGAGTGATATAAGACAATGGTGTGAGTGGTATGAAGTAAAAGTGGAGTGATATAACACAATGGTGTCGGTGATATGAAGTAAAAGTGGAGTGATATAAGACAATGGTGTGAGTGGTATGAAGTAAAAGTGGAGTGATATAACACAATGGTGTCGGTGATATGAAGTAAAAGTGGAGTAATATAAGACAATGGTGTGAGTGGTATGAAGTAAAAGTGGAGTGATATAAGACAATGGTGTGAGTGGTATGAAGTAAAAGTGGAGTGATATAACACAATGGTGTCGGTGATATGAAGTAAAAGTGGAGTGATATAAGACAATGGTGTGAGTGGTATGAAGTAAAAGTGGAGTGATATAACACAATGGTGTCGGTGATATGAAGTAAAAGTGGAGTAATATAAGACAATGGTGTGAGTGGTATGAAGTAAAAGTGGAGTAATATAAGACAATGGTGTCGGTGGTATGAAGTAAAAGTGGAGTAATATAAGACTATGGTGTGAGTGGTATGAAGTAAAAGTGGAGTGATATAACACAATGGTGTCGGTGATATGAAGTAAAAGTGGAGTGATATAAGACAATGGTGTCGGTGGTATGAAGTAAAAGTTGAGTAATATAAGACAATGGTGTCGGTGGTATGAAGTAAAAGTGGAGTGATATAACACAATGGTGTCGGTGATATGAAGTAAAAGTGGAGTAATATAAGACAATGGTGTCGGTGATATGAAGTAAAAGTGGAGTGATATAACACAATGGTGTCGGTGATATGAAGTAAAAGTGGAGTAATATAAGACAATGGTGTCGATGGTATGAAGTAAAAGTGGAGTGATATAAGACAATGGTGTCGATGGTATGAAGTAAAAGTGGAGTGATATAACACAATGGTGTGAGTGGTATGAAGTAAAAGTGGAGTGATATAAGACAATGGTGTGAGTGGTATGAAGTAAAAGTGGAGTGATATAACACAATGGTGTGAGTGGTATGAAGTAAAAGTGGAGTGATATAAGACAATGGTGTCGGTGATATGAAGTAAAAGTGGAGTGATATAAGACAATTGTGTCGGTGATATGAAGTAAAAGTGGAGTGATATAAGACAATGGTGTCGGTGATATGAAGTAAAAGTGGAGTAATATAAGACAATGGTGTCGATGGTATGAAGTAAAAGTGGAGTGATATAACACAATGGTGTCGGTGATATGAAGTAAAAGTGGAGTAATATAAGACAATGGTGTGAGTGGTATGAAGTAAAAGTGGAGTGATATAAGACAATGGTGTCGGTGGTATGAAGTAAAAGTGGAGTAATATAAGACAATGGTGTGAGTGATATTAAGTAAAAGTGGAGTGATATAAGACAATGGTGTGAGTGGTATGAAGTAAAAGTGGAGTGATATAAGACAATGGTGTCGGTGGTATGAAGTAAAAGTGGAGTAATATAACACAATGGTGTCGGTGATATGAAGTAAAAGTGGAGTGATATAAGACTATGGTGTGAGTGGTATGAAGTAAAAGTGGAGTGATATAACACAATGGTGTCGGTGATATGAAGTAAAAGTGGAGTGATATAAGACAATGGTGTGAGTGGTATGAAGTAAAAGTAGAGTGATATAACACAATGGTGTCGGTGATATGAAGTAAAAGTGGAGTGATATAAGACAATGGTGTGAGTGGTATGAAGTAAAAGTGGAGTGATATAACACAATGGTGTCGGTGATATGAAGTAAAAGTGGAGTGATATAAGACAATGGTGTCGGTGATATGAAGTAAAAGTGGAGTGATATAACACAATGGTGTCGGTGATATGAAGTAAAAGTGGAGTAATATAAGACAATGGTGTGAGTGGTATGGAGTAAAAGTGGAGTGATATAAGACAATGATGTGAGTGGTATGAAGTAAAAGTGGAGTGATATAACACAATGGTGTCGGTGGTATGAAGTAAAAGTGGAGTAATATAAGACAACATACCTGTGGTAGCACCCAGTGTTGATATAAATGTCTCAGGCTGGGTGGCACCTATGTCACATCCATCTATAATAGAAGCAACACCACACGAGATACAAATGTACGGTGAAATGTCCAAATATGTGGGGAGTGGTGGCCTAGAGGAAGGCCGCGCCCCGGGATCGAGAGGTCCGGGGTTTCACCCTCGTCTGAACCACTGGTTAATTTCTCTGAGTAAGAATAACCAACATGCTCCACTCCACCAAGGTGTAAATTGGTACCTGTGAGGGCAGTGTCTATTCCTAGGTACAACAGATCGATGTTGGCTGCCAGACTCACAAAAGAGAAAAAGTCTCCCCAAATGACTAGGGAAGTTATAATGCCAAAGGGTGGTTGAACGGCTGAACAGCTGAAAACAGCACTCGAAAATTGGTTATTTATTTTTCTAACAATTAATCCAAATAATCACTTCCATATCTTGTACGTTAAGTCTCCTTTAGTCTTAAACGGCTATTGTTAACAATCAATAACTTAGTATTATGTCACTTGAATGGTTAAATGACAAAGGGTGGCTGAACGGCTGAACAACTGAACAGCTGAACAGCTGAACAGCTGAACAGCTGAAAACATCCCTGGGCGACACACCTACAAAAGAGAACTTGTCTCTCCAGGGCGACTCAAACGAAGTTTGGCGTTTATTTTCACTATTTATGTCACTGGATTGGTGCATTTTGAACACTTTAGTTTAATAAGTAGACTACAGCTTCATAAAACAGAAGGAAACGATTATCATTACATGCATAGGCTGGATAGTTGTGTTATGGGAGAGAAAACGGGACTTTAAATATTATTATCGAACTCGTATATCACTACAACGCACCACCAACAGTAACCCCCTAAAACATCACACTAAAGTGAACTATAAATTACTCGTGAGTACAGGGTTATCATACTATCATTCATATAGCTTAATATAAATAACTTTAATAACTTTGTCAGATTTAATGATATAGGAGTGGTTTTGCGAAGCCATCGAGCCCAAGTTTTTAATACAACGTATTATATTAATGCCCACCCTGTGTATATAGAGGATCTATCACGAGTTGATTGATATAAAATTATTTATTAAAGAGTTTTGGAAATGTTATTAACCTCTAATATTTCCTGAACGAGTTTAATAAAAATATATCAATTAGCAACAATTGATAGATTCCTTATATCATATGACACGAAAACGCAAAAATGCACTGTTCTACTGGAAAAAAACACAACCATGCATGAAACTTTATACTGCACACGTTACGTATAAGATTATAGTTTTTTACGTACTCGCTTTACTAACCTCTATACAAGGCAAGTCATGTGATATAGTTATTTATGTTACATGTACCATATATTAATGATCACCCTGTATATACATAATTATACAATTCCTGGGCGATTTAAATGCATCAACAATGTACAGAATATTAATTTGTGGTCGATTTTTGACAACTGGCGAGAAAACTCGGCTTACATGACCAAGGACGTGAATAATACACATATGAGTTCATTTTCAACATACCTAATTTTTCTACCAGCAGTACCAACACACACACACTTAGTAATCTTACAGTCAAACATTGTCCAACACACCTGGCCATAAGAACGTTTTAATGTCCAGTCAAAATAAACACACTATTACGTCCTTACCAAAAAGCAAACTTATTCAACTTAACGTTTAGTTAAACTTTAATTATGAATTATAATTGATATACTATAGCTCCGTGTCTTTAACACTCAAACAACGCACTAAAACTGATAAAATGTAATGTTTTGAAGTTCATTTAACTTTGCACTTTTAAGAACAAATTGACGTCATTTAGTAGACGTTATTTTTCATGAATCTTTATTTATGTATTATACGTGTTTCATAATTTTTAAAGTCTATGTATGTTAATTTATCGATGCATAGCATTTGATTAAAATGAAAATCATTCAAAATGTCGAAATTATTTAATTTATTCAAAAGATGGTTTGAAGATTGTAAACATATTTGTTTGTTTACTTTCAATACCAAAATAATAATTATATATTCCGCCTTTTGACAAGTAAGTCCAATATTGAATACAACGAAATCGTGGTAATAGGGTATGAATAGAAAAATATTGCATTGATGTATTTAAATACCCGCTTTTTTGTCTGTTTCTATTAAATCAATGAATCAATATAACCGATTGAAATTGAATACATGTTAAATCGAATGATGGATAAATAAAATTAAAAATACATTCATGATCTCCTGTGTGTTATTTTGAATTTAAACTGAAATGACGCAGTGAAATCAGAATAGGTGTTTACTTCGCATATTAGGCTGAATAGAATATATTAAAACAGCCTTTATCTTTTATTTGTGCATATTTAACTGTCGGTGTATCTTTGAATCAATATTTATCAACAAATCTAACCGTAATGTTTATAAAAAACATATTAAAATAATACGTAAATAAAATATTCCTTAGAGAAGTGGTTCACTGATTGGTTGTGTTCAATTATATGTACCAGTTATGTACGGCATAAAGTTCAGAATTAATCTCCACTTGGAAGACAACTTATACGCGTACCTTGATGTCATTTTCACCCATATTCGTTCGTTCGTTCGTTCGTTCGTTCGTTCGTTCGTTCGTTCGTTCGTTCGTTCGTTCGTTCGTTCGTTCGTTCGTTCGTTCGTTCGTTCGTTCGTTCGTTCGTTCGTTCTTCGTAAGAACGAACGTTCGTTCATTCGTTCGTTCTTAACGTCAGTCCGTCCATTCGTTCGTCCGTCATGTATCATAATGATTTTTATACATGTGTACGAAAGTATACCACTTGTATGTATATGTGCTTCAGGGGAGACCATCGAGTTTAACGTGCTGTCATTATGTACAACACTTTGTCTCCCTTAGCATGACAGTATATCGGTTGCATAGAATGAGAAGCTCGTAACTGCAAAATCAATTTTTAAAGAAAACAAGAAAATATGTCTGAGAATCACTCTTTACTTATGGTAAAACTTCAGTTTGGTCAATATGACAAGTTCCGATTTTCTTGAAAATAGGCTTATAAGATGCGCCTTATGATGTAGATTTCCAATATGCATTAGTCTTATAAGTTCGTAAGTGGCACTTACGACCTTCTGATTCTATGCCAGCGATATGTACGAGAATGTTAGATTCCATTTCTCACATTGTGCAATGGCTTAAATATATTTTGAGACATACTTATTATGCACTTCTGATGAAAGAAAGGTACATGTATATTGTACGCACCAAACACCAAATCCTGTACCCACCAAGCCTCCTACAGTCAGCAAATGACGTCATTGCTATTTGTACATTGAGGCAGTGGAATCATAATAACACATAATTTCAAAATTTATTAAATACAACAGCGCAGCGTCATGAGGCTCCCGCTACGTTAATTGGTACCTTTCTATAAAGGTTCAAGTATCTAATTTCACAATAGCCCAGTAGTAATAATTAATGACTCCATGTCCGGAAATAGTCCAGTCATTGAAGCTAAAAAATATGGTCAACCTCAAACAAATTGCAAAACAGAGTTTCTTTGCATTTTCACCATCTACACACTGTTATCAACTACAGACAAAACGTCAAATATGCGAGTTCAGTGGGGAAAATACAAAAAAATTGACATGTTTAAGGTCACTTTTGGTAGCAATTTCAGCATTTTCCTTATTTCATAATACATGGGGAATTTTACGTTCTAATAATTCCCGTGTTAGTCGTTAAATATTTACTAATTGCACCTTAAAGCTTATATTTTCTGAAAGATACAACCTTCTTCTATCGAATACAAATATTGATTTTATCATCAGACAATTTACTTATCATATACATACCAGTTTACGTGTATGTATACTTCCCATTCAAATGTCGACAAAGTGACTCAAAATAGCACTTGGAAGGGGAAACAAAAGTTTTACTCATTTCTTTAATATTAATCCAATTTGTTTAAAATTTACACATATCATGTGTTGTATACATGTATGTCTAATGGAAAACGGATATTTGTGTTTGGACAGTAAACAATAATGTCAATATACAAAATGTACACGAATTTATCGATTCGGGAGAAATAGTGATTGTGCTCTTTATCTGTTCGTCCACCATTGCATTTGTATTCACAATTTTGACTTTATGATTATGAAACTTGGTCAGAGTGATCATCTGAACAAAATTTAGGTCAAAGTAGAAAATGGATGATCAAGGATAAAAAACTAGGTCACTAGGTCAAATTGTAGCAAAACCTTGTGTAGTCGCTAGAGGTCATAATGTAGACCTTATATTTATGAAACTTGGTCACAATAATAATATCAACAAAATCTAGGTCAAAGTTATAAATTGGGTCATCCGGGGTCAAAAAGTAGGTCGCTAGTTAAAATCAAAGGAAAACGTTGTGTAGGTACAAAATTCACAATTTTGGTCTAATATTAATGCAACTTGGTCACAATGCTCATCTCAAAACATCTAAGACAAGTATGTTATTGACTAATTTGGGTCAAAATTCGGTCAATAGGTGAAAATAATTGATGCGACTTTTTGGCGCATGAAGGTTTGTCTATTTTTTGACCTAGTGACCTAGTTTTAACTCATGATAAGTAAATATTGAATTTGACCTACATTTTGTCTTCATTATCCATGCGACATGGTTTCATTAAGATTAGGTAAAAAGGGCGCCTTCTAAAGATTTGTTCTATAATTTGGCCTAGTGACCTAGTTTTTAACTCAGGTTAATCCAAATTCATACATGACCTTGAGTTTTGTAAGGTGATCATTGTGACTAAACTTCACAAGTGTAAGGTTGAAATTGCGACCCCTGGTGACTATATCTTGTTTTTTCTTTATTTTGACCTAGTGACCTAGATTTTGGCTCCGGTTAACTCAAACTTTTATTTTACCTAGATTAGCTTTCGATGATCATTGCTGCCAAGTTTCATAAAAATCAAACCAAAATTGCGACCTCTAAGCACGATGTAAAAATAAGTTACTGGTACAAGTCAAGATTTATTTACAATTAAAATCAAAAGTGACAAAAATCGCGAAAACATGTGACAATTCAATATATTTGTAAATATCTCAAAAAGTCCCGCGAATATTCAATAAGGACATTTTGTACATTGCTAAGGATAGCTTTACGCACCATATAAACTCAAAATTGTTTGTTTTGCAATTAGTTTGAGGTTAAAAGTTAAAATGACTGGACTAAAAGGCAATATGTCATGCTAGGATTACATGTCTACGTGAGTAAACTAACTACAACATGTTTATTGTTGTATCTAAAATTGTGTTTGTGTTCTTGTTTTAGGACTTGTATGTCAACCGTAATTGAATGTTTAAGTGTTTTGATTCTACTATGTTAGGGTAGACAAAATATATTAACATGTCGAATGGTTAATAGGGAAAATGGCTTTAAACAATGCCTCACACATTAAACAATGGTGATACGTATTCCCAAAAGCACAAAATACATTACTATAGTCTCCACAAATTGCTTAATAGCATGTGATTATATTCGTTTATCTTTGTTGAAGAGTTAAGCAGTGGTTGCAATTAATGCCTTTAATAATAAATGTAACTTGTTTTAATTGTATGGACATGTGAACTTTGTTTTCACTTGCCTTGTTAATTGCTTATCAAATGTTAATCGTTATTTAATGTCCTGTTCTAATAAACAACCGGAGCTCCCAACTCATACGTGCTCGTGAGTTCGGGTGTCTGTTTTCTGGGTCTGCTAGTCACTTAGTCGTGCTCAAAGTCCGCATGCGTGCATTTGGTTTGTTTTTGACCGTACATTTTATACGATTTTACCTCTTTGACTGTCAAGTAATCAGTGAATTGTTCGAAAAGGCTGACAGTCGGGATTGGGATCGGATGCATGTAATCTGCCGAGTATACAACATACTCTGACTACCATGTATAATAAAACAAACCACAACATGTTCATGTGTACACAATTTAAGTCTGAACTTATACATTTTAGATTGTTTTTGAGTATGTTTGATATTCAGTCAACCGTGAAAAAATTATGATGTCAAATTCCTGGGCAATTTTCCGCGTTTGTCCTCAATTGTTTTGCGAGAGCCTGTTTTATGGTATTATGATTTGACATTGACTATACATAATTTATCATATTACTCCGTGAAGCAATTCATTACCATCAACTAATAGTTTGCCACCATTATCTCCACCATCAATGAACTATTAACCGATATTATTCCAGCAATCTACGAGGGGTGTTCACTATACAGACTTTTATAACACCAATACACTACCACATCATTGGGCCGGGAAGGCTAAAGTGGTGTCACGGTTCTTATTTGTTTTACTTAATATGTATTTTAATTAAATTGTTCAATGTTATGTGCTTTCAATATCCGAATCAACTACATAAGCAAACTCCAGCAATTCGTGTTATGCAATCATGAAAAAAATCATATTATCTTTCCGTCAGAACTTTTGGAACATCCTCGTTATGTTAGCAAATGCTCTCATTTGTAATATTCAACCCGTCTAATAAATATCAATAAAAAAACGAACACATTAACGTCAAAGTGGTTGAGGAGGCGGGACTGCATTAATTAGTGCCATATTAGAATCATATGTGTATAAATAATAAGCGACGCATGTTTACAAAACATTTTCCAGATAGGTGTCCGACAGAATAACTCTAAAGTTTAACCACTACATAAAAAAAATATATGATTGCATTAGGTGCTGCTGATGTGTTCTCGTACATTGGATTTATATTTGTAAATCTTACAATACTAGTATACTAGTACTTCTGTACGAAATATTCTCACCGAAATGTCAAATTGTGTTTTCTGAAATTACCACCGGTATTTAGTTGAATTATGGAATTTTTCAAATTAATTGTGTATGTTTAGAAGAAAGAAACCACATACTATATCAAAGTTGGTGAGTGAATACGTGTAACTATGAAAGCGACGCTGCCAATACTCTTAATATCGGCATGCGCTGGGCTAATAATAACCGAGGACACAAATACTTTTGACGGAGACATTCTGGAACAGTTTCAACGTTATTGTCCATATTTGGACATGTGTCACTCTGAGTCCAATCAAACATTTCGTGGACGGGAGAATGAAGTGGCTTGTTGCGGACATTGTCGATGTGATGAAAGTTGTCGACAGACACAAAGTTGCTGTCCGGACTATATAGATCACTTTGCAACGACAACGGAGATGTTGGAAATTAAGGCCGATACAACTGAATGTGTGTATGCACAATTGAGAGAATTTGACCATAAAAAGTACAATGGGAAGTCTTACACAATGATCAGCAGGTGCCCGGATGAGTACACAGAAAATGATGACGTAAAGCACAGATGTTCCAAGGACTACCACCAATTTGACATCAATGGAAATCTGAAATATCTCCCTCCAATTTCCTCTACCGAGTCCAAGACAATATATAAGAATTATTACTGCGCTGTTTGTCATGGCTTGGACACGAGTACCCTGCGTCAATGGATGAGTGAAGTTGTATGTACCAAACACCCACAACTTTACTTTACAAACATAAATGACATACAGGACATATTGGCGACTGAGGATGATTGTCAGCTTAAGTTTAAGCCCCCATCTGATGAGAATTGGGTGGATGACATGTTATGTGCTAGACTAGTTGATCGGTGTAATGTAACTGGACATTGGGAACAGTATGAACCGGAAGTGGAATCAGCCTGTCTATCCTACCTCTCACCCTACCGGAACTACAAGAATGTACATTGTTATATATGTAATAATTTTAATGTTACATATATAGAAGACACATGTTTGCTGCCAGAGTCACAATCAGCCCCACCCTCATTTATTGCATTACTAGACTTCATGGACCTTGAGCGAGACGCATCGACCGAGGACAAACCTCAACAATGTGATCAGTTGTCAGTATTTGATGCCGAAGTCGTAAGTATTTAGTATTACCATAACTTAATTAAAAATACCGAGCAGGCCAGCCTTTATTTGCTATGAGCCAATTTTCTGCCGAAATATGACAGGCTTATATATATGCGCATCTACCCAGATTTGAACCCGGGTCGCCAGATTAGACAGCAAGCGCACTAACCACTGGGCTACGGAGGCACATGCCATTGTACATGTATATATCGCTGTCTTAGAATGAGAAGGTCGTAAGTGGCACTGATGACTTTAAAAGACTATTATATATTTGAAATCTACATTATAAGGCGCTTCTTATGAGTCTATTTTCATTAAAATCAGAACTTGTAATATTGACCAAACGGAGGATGTTCAAAAGTTACAGAATCGAGATCTATTAATGTTCAAAATGTGAAATGCGCACAATATTAACATCAGTAATAAGTATTTAAAATAATTTGTATCATGTATTTGACATTTGAAGAGTGTTTATAATTATACACTCAAACCAAGTTATAAACCGCCATTATTATTATTGGTATTATTGATATACAGAACTACGACGGTATCTGATCGTCTTCGAACCTCTGACTTTCGTTCTTGATTAATGAAAGCATGCTTGGCAAATGCTATCGCTGTAGTTCGTCTTGCGACGGTCCAAGAATTTCACCTCTGTACTATGATCATTATCACGACAATAACTAAAACAATCGTTTTGTTTCCTATAAGTTGAATTTGCTGACAATCAACATGTGTAATTTCATTACAAAACTAGCGGATTTAACATAAAAACTATTTATCTTAAGCCATTATCGAAAAGTTGAGGAACGTCCCTGTCTCAAGGGAACACATTACTGCAACATTCTGGTGGCTCTCCCTCGTTCTTCAACAGATATGCTTTATGTTTTTTTTAATCATTTGGTATAAAATACCGAAACAACTGAACTATGCCAACTTATTTTAAATGAACGCACGGGATTCACTACCTCAATGACTGATAGAGCACTATACACGCTACGCCTGGATAAATGCGTACTAGAATATTCAATCGAATAGTGTAAAGTGAATGAAAAAGTTGGTGTAAAAATCACACGTATAATTTCCTATAATTTTCATTTTTCCGGCTTGCGGTTTATGACTTGATTGGAGTGTATATTTGTCCATTTTAAAGCATGTATTGTTGAACATTTGGGATGAAAGTAATAATTTGAAACATTCATGTTGAACTGTTATATTGCCGACGACTCTCTTCCATATTCAGAAACCCTAATATAGTCCAGTTAGGCTATTTTGTCACTGACGTAATCGTTTATGTGTAATAAAAAGATTAAAACCATTGCTTAAATAGGTAGAGTTTAGTTTGGTATTGAACTGTTTGTATAAGCCTTTATACTTGTTTTTACACCGAACTAGAGGATTGTTCCACTGCGTCACTGTATTTTTTATCCTAACTGAACTGTACCGATAATTGTAGTTGGGCCGCAGTTTATATTTGTAAGCAGCAAGAAAAATGTTCATGTAGGGGCACGTGACCTGTTCTGGATGGTTTACCATTTCAAAAAAAAAAAAAGCATTTTTTAAGAATGTCGTGAACCAGACTAACACAATTTTTTTCTATTTATTTCTATTTGTATATTTTAAAATAAAGTCATGTAAGTTAATAACTATAATTATTTCTTTTACCCCTTTAAGTAATTAAAAATATGAAAAAAATGTGTTCCGATATATGTTTTTACGTGCACCTGCAGTCTGGATTACCTCCCCTAGATCACTACGTTAACTAGGTCAGGCCTACGCGTCGGCATTAAACACCCAAATCTTACCCAAATAGTAACGTTTTACCCAAATACTTGTATTTAACTAACAATATGGAGTTGACTAATTATATTACGTATTTTAATGACCAGTGATGACTTAATAAACGTAAACCAGCAAGTTTTTCGGCAACACTCGGCCCAGTATCATTTCGAACCGGCGTTTGTCTGTAATATTTGCACGTCGTGAGAATCGCGTTATTTTACTTTCTGACTCTTCGTGCGCCGATACCCAAATATACAAAAGTATGAACTTTTTTTTTACCCAAATACTTGTATTTAGGTCACAAACCACCAAATAGAGTTGTTCTTTAACTCAATGTAAAGTGACCTAGGGTAGCCAAAAAAATGTCAACTTTTTGTCCATGGGGCCCTCTCAAAATCTTTTAATCAATAGAAATAGCATCCAGCTTAAAGAAAATGAAAAAAAGCAGGGGGTCATGTATCATATAAGAAAAATTTGGTTCGTCAAATGCGGTGAACAGATTTTCTCACATGTACGGATTTAGTCACTGTCCGTTAGCCCCAACCTTACTTTCACTTTCATATTAAGCCAGAATACAAAATATTTTTGAATAAAACCATTTCACTACATCACATACATGCAAACAAAGCAATTAACACCAATTTTATCATTCTGATGCTGATTTGTCAAGACACCCCCATTTCCAGTCGCTTTAAAGTATTTAAACGGACTATTTGACTGTATCTGAATTTGGTCCGGGTAGGCATTTAGTGGTTATTTACCTTTAATAAACTATTTCGTCGTAAATAAACTATATTACGCATTTGAATAACTAATAATGAAAATAGCACCATTTTCCGGTAAATTATGCTAGGTAAATATACCCAAACACACATAAGCCTACTAAATCAGAGAGGTTTGTAAAATTCCCCATTTTTCGGCGGGGACTTGGACTTTTAATTGTTTCTTTGGCTTACGTGTGGGCATTGCTCATTGTACATGTGTTGTGGCGTTACTGGTTCGAGTCTTTGCTCAGCTGGTAAAGTGTGCTGCCCCCCCTGTCCGATTTCCTCATACCTTTATATCAAGCCTTATTAACACTTAAAAAAGTTCTAGTTTCTAAAATTAAAAAAATGTCTCTCACAATACTGGTCTGTAAAACAATTGGCCGCAGGAACTATTTAACTTGTTA
The DNA here is from genome assembly GCA_963678985.1 of Spisula subtruncata. Classification (NCBI taxonomy): domain Eukaryota; kingdom Metazoa; phylum Mollusca; class Bivalvia; order Venerida; family Mactridae; genus Spisula; species Spisula subtruncata. Next base: position 5,578,822 of record OY787676.1, read on the forward strand.
TTTCTTGTATGTGATCAAGAAGTCATTTGTGACAATTGGTTGGAGTTTACCCCATGTGTCAAACATTCTCTGCAAAAGGTGAGTATTATTAACAGGGGCCGGTGTACAGTGAGCGATAGCGGGCTCTCTTGTTTGGCGCTACTCGACATGAACCGGGTGCTCGAAATAATGACGCTTATAATAAAGTTGCCACTCCATATACAATATAGAGCACATTCACATCGACTTCGAAATGTGTTCGACAAAGACCGGATGCTCGTCATCTTGATGCTCGTCATAACGACGTTTTACTGTATATAAATCGTGTCCATTCTATTAACAAAACGTTTAATGATTCTAAATTCTAATGTTAATGCTCTTGGTTTTTGTTTCTTATTACAGGACATATGTCGTCCGATGGTATGTCCAGCTGGGTTCAGGATAGTTGGTATGGAATGCGTTCCACTCTTGAAGAACTTACCCAGGTCCATGTTTGGAATAGTTATAGAAATTCCTTTTATTCTAGTACCGAGTAATTTAGCACGACAGGGTACACTGCTTGACGTTTACAATATAGCTCAAATGGTAGCCAATACTGCTGTCCAAAATGTGGGGCTCATACAAACGTCAAGGTATAATCGAATCTGTGCTAACAATGTGTATGTTAAGTTGAAAAGTAACATTACGGATATGTTAGATAATATGATAGCAATTAACGACACAGATGTTGCACCATACGTGTCACATATCGAGGTACTTGTTCAGATATCTACCCAACAAATCAACAATATGACAAACTTAATCAACGAAATAGCAATGCTCTTTCTGGAAAACGAATACTATGCACAGTATCACATTCGGTATAAACAATTAGGATACAATTATAACCAAGTTGGTGTCAGAACACGTAGTGTCGTTATGGATAAAATCCGTGCTGTGGAACGTGTTATTGGTGATCACTTAGAATTTGAAACATTTATTGCAATCGTCGAAGGATTTGATGACCCTATTGATGGACTAGGTGTTGTTCTTGTACCCGAACATGATTATGAAGCAGAATGGGAACGTATGTTGATTGTGCAACCGAATCCTTTTTGTCCCCGTATTGAACTGTCAGATGCTGAGTTTGATATAAGTACACCAACGAACAGTGCAACAAGACGAAGTTTGCTGAAAACATCAGTTACAACTCCGACAGCAACAATTACTCCAACCCCGACAGCAACGGCTACACCACGTCCGACAATATCTTACAATTTCTCCAGTATGATACATACAGCTAATGGGAGTGGTATATTGGTTTGTGCAGACGAATTTATCAAACAGAGTAGTAAACAAACAAATACTCTCCGCGATATAGATCCTGATAGAAACCAAGAAGTCATTCTGACTATCGTATGTTTATCAGTTTCATTGGTCTCACTAGTACTAACACTGATCGTGTATGCTATATTGCCACAACTACGTACACTGCCGGGTATGAATATAATGGCACTATCATCGGCCATGATCGTATTCTATACTTTATCCTTATCAAACAATCTTATTGAAATATCACCCACGTCCGTTACATGTCAGGCTCTTGGTATTATCTTACATTTCTCGTTGCTGTCTGTTTTTGCCTGGATGTTTATATGTACGTACCACTTGATGCGGGTATTTTGTACAATTAAGGAAAAGTCTCAAGCTCATCATGACAAGAAGGTATTTATACGCTACAGTTTATTTACCGTGCTTGTTCCACTGTTGATTGCATGTTGTACGGTTATATCATCAGTCGTTAGCAATAATGATATCGGCTACGGTGGTACGCCTTGTTATGTTAAACCATCAACATTCCTTTTGTACTTTGTAGCTATACCTTTAGCGATCGTTGTAGTTGCAAATACCATCATGTTTTCTTTTGTTACTACGACTGTTCTGAGGATGCCACATGTTGCTTCCTCGACAAAAAAGGAGAGAAATAATTTGTTGATATTTCTGAAGTTGTCCACACTGACAGGGTTTGCCTGGGTCTTTGGGTTTCTTTATCAATTCACTGAAGTTTTGTTATTTGCATATTTATTCATCATATGCAATGCAGGACAAGGCCTTTTCATAATGTTATCTTTTGTAGCCAATGAACAGGTTTTCGGTATGCTACGTGAAAAAATGAAATACATATCGGAAAACAGTTCCAAATCTACAAGGACTGGTAACACGACAATAGAAAAATCAAAGATTGATGCTAACAATATTGACATTAAAGAAACAGCAACAAGCGACACGAGATTTTAAACGGTCACCTTATTTTACGTTACATTATTGGCTTTTATAAACACTCGAGGTATATCTTACTTATTTTTTATTTATTTTTTAAACATTTGTAACCCTGGTAACTTTGTTTTTGTCTTTGTTTTACATCCAACCAGTCAACTTATTGTTTTTCCGACTGCGTTGCTCATTAACCTGACGCAAGGCGAATCAGCAAGTAGTCTTAATAGCTACATTTGTACGTTTCTTTTTTCTTTTCGTCATTTGTTTTTGCATGTTGTTTGTTTGTAAAAAATGCATTTTGTTGTATATGTTTAATGTATAATGTTGATTACATTTATGTCAATAAAAGTATTTGAGATTTTGCGAGAAGTGTTTATTTATTATAATAACACATCCCTACTTATACAGCGTGGACATATCACGTGGTCGGTGACTTACTACTAGCATTTTGTAATGGTCACAATCAACGACGTTGCTTGGATAGTACTCCTTCGCACTTTGAGCACCGATGATGTCTCGATATAAATTTCGGAGAATAACACAACGTTATTTATGTACAAATATTATTAAAGATAATTGACAACTTTTTCTTGTGCTCTTAAGTCAAACACCATTCTGATCACCTCGGTTTTTACGACTTATTTACCGGAGACAAACGGATATGGTCGAGCTTTTACGATTGAGTCAAACAGTACAACACACACACCACGTGGTCACTGGTCTGTCAAACACTTTTATAGAGCCGATCAAGTTGACTTATGGTGCCACTTTGCTGAGCATTGTATTTGTATTGCGACATCTATCATTGCTCAAGACACGAGACTTATACTGTGAAATAATTAATTTGCGTGGGGGATTAAATTTCGTGGTTCACAATTAACTACGAAACCAAACCAAATTCCATTGAACAATATTTTGCCCTTGTATTTATTACCTGAAATTCAAAATCCTCGAATTAGGGTCTCATCGAAATGGTCTTTTTTACCAAACCACGAAGTTTTTGTCCCATCGAAATAAAATGATTTTACAGTATTTTCACCGTTTCCATTGGCTAACTAAGTTGCTGCACACTAACATGTCATATGAACAGAGACACCTTAAACTAATGTTCAAACAGATAACGTTATATGCGATGGCTAACTACTGTAAAAACATTAATTTTCCTGGGCGATTAAATTTCGTGGATTTTGTGGTTCAGTTTCAAACACGAATTTAAACCCCAACGAATACTAATTTTGACCCTTGAATTTATAACCTGAAATGCAAAATCAACGAATTTACGCCCAATCGAAACGGTCTGTTTTACCAAAAACAGCGACATTTCGTGCCATTGGAACTAAATGAGTTTACAGTATGATGCATATGATACTAAACATATTGACCCAACCAAATGCGACAATACATCGTGTTTTCTATTGGACACCCAGCTTAGAAAGACTTGCAACCAGTGAGTAAATATGTCATTTTTACTCAACGGTTAATTCAGGAAATGCTAATTTTCCCATTCGAGACATGTTCTTATTCTTCCAGTTCAAATACAGGGCCCACTCGGGAGTATCGATGTACTTGTAGCGGATTATAATTTCAAATGGAACAAAAATGCTTCCAATATTATTGTGTCTCAGATCTAGTTCGAATAGATATCAACAATAATAATGGCACTATAGTACTGCATCATTTATTATTAACAAGGTACATTACGTATTAAAACGTTCGGTCGTATAGGAAACATTGATATAATCAGAGGGGAATTTGTGACCTCTTAAATTGTTCTGATCATATCCATAAAATAACTAATGCATGACGTTATATTAATAAAACTACAACACTTATCAATAGAAGGGAAATGATTGATAGAGAATAGATGGACTGATGAGTGTAAAATATTGGAACACAACACTCGCAGTTACTAACTCATTTCATTCGTTTTTCAGTTTGTGTATAACATCTGAAAAGTCCCAATGGGAAAGCCAGTCCGCTTAGTTTAGTCGTAGAGCACGAAACTATTAGTAGTCTCTACTGATTTCGGGGCTGTGGGTTCGAAATCCGAGCTAGCCAACTAAAATTATTACTAGTCTTTCGAATGAGACTGTAAACCGAGGTCCATTGTATGGGTGTTAAACACCTGGCATGTAAAAGAGCCAGGCATGCTTCTGGTATTGGGGCATCTTCTGTACCATGCACTATCCCCCCCGCCAAAAAATAATTAAAACTACTAAAACTCTTTTAGGGGTCATATGGATTACCCGGTGCTTTGATAAAGAAACGCAATAAAACCTAACCCCAATGGACACAACAACATTACGCGACAATGCGTCATTTTATTTGAATAAATACATCTATTGATACGTGCGTGGTGGTTAATTTTCCTATTCATAAGAAAAACAACCCAAACACATGTTGGACTTTATTTGCGTTATGTGATGTTGTTAATGTTTTCTGTGCTCAGCTGGTAAAGTTGAGTGCTGTTTTCTCCGTCCGATTTCCTTATATCTTTTAGATATGTTTCAGACAGGAAGGTCACACATGTGCATTTGTACTTTTTAGACCTTACAATCTGAAGGATAACCAAAAGCAAAAATAATCCCATACGAGGGATGATCAATATATAACCGGAAAATGCATATAACTTTTATAATATAATTATGTTATTTTCTGGAAATATTTAATGTGGTACCAACACATGTATTACAATTCATCGTACAAAGTAGCATTGCGATAAATGAACCAATAAACATTTTAGAACGTTATGCTGACCTATGAAACCGGTAGGCCGGGTAACGTCATTTTTTCAGAGTAAAACGTAATGGTTGTTACTTTCACAATTTCACTACATAGGGATCATTTCATAATTATTTTTGAAACACTTTTCAGAATACTGTTCGTTAACATTCATAAATCATTGTCAAGTCGATATCGAGTTGATAATTTATTCATGATCGTC